>CAHIKZ030001001.1:1167500-1207500 GCA_903632075.3 Acanthosepion pharaonis | reverse complement strand
ATCATTGCCAACACACAAACAGAATGTCTCATATCGAGAATATTCCACATTGAACATAAGAAAAATTAATTATTTTTAATAATATGTAAAAATCTCCACTTTCACCTGAAGACGGTTGCGAGACCAGACCAGAAACACGTGTCGAAATTATGTAAAACAAAGTATAATATTTTTTCTCAATAAATCCACATTACAACCAAAAACGTTTGCGGCACCCCTCTTCTTTTTAATATATATATATATATATATATATATATATATATATATATTTCAGTTATACAATTATATAAAGGTAAAATTCTATAGCAGAAATACTATTGTCTTCATTTTTTTTTAAATTAAACACGTACTAACATTCATTTATGTAATTTTTATATCAATAAGCTATTTCAATGTTTATTGTTCTACAACGCTCACACTTTAAAATATGTTTCGTAATGAGATTCTTCTTCTTCTATGTGCCGTGTCTTTTCAGGACGTTGGTGTTCATGTTTCTCTACAATATTATGCCCTTCATAGTTCTTAATAACTTTTTGTTATTTTGCAACACCCCCCCACCCCACCCTCAAACTTTGTTCTACCATCCATTCACTCAAATTCGCTAGGTAGGTTAAGCCTTATTTGCTTCTGTCTTATTTACCCTCAAACTGTCCTGTAAATTTTCCAGGTCCTTCTTCCTCATTATGTACCTTGAAATTTCAACTGCTTCTTCCTGATGTTAAGTATAAGTCTCCTTTTTGTTGCCATTGTCTCTCGAACTTTGTTTTTTTTTCACATGTTCAGTCCATGGTATTTTCAGCATTCTTCTGTAGAAGTACATTTCTGTGGCTTTAAGTGTCTTCTTCATATGTGAAGAGATTGTCCAGTATTCACAGCTATATAGGGAGGCTGATAGTACACAACAGTCCATTACTCTTTTCTTTGATTCAGCCTTTGTGACACCCACTTCTCCCAATGGGTTTTTTAGTCCTTCCAAATGAGCGAGCTCGTCTTAGTATCTGGGCTGCCGGCTTAGGCATGATATTTCCGACTCAAGAATTTCTGTTGCTTCGATTCCTCGGCAACAACCTCATTTAGTAATTCTCTACCTTGAGTGGCACACGGTTCTTCTATTGGGTGAAAGATAGTTCGTAACCGAAAAACTAATGTGTCTTTAATGGGTGTGCTCTGTTTGTAAAAATGGTCATCGAAACCATCATTTTAATCAACTTAAATGTTAAATAAATACATCACTTTGATGTTAAACAGAACGACCGCATAATTTTGTTTTGGGTCTTTTAATTTTTGTGGATACAAAATACTAACTTTGACATTCTTTGGTCAACGCCCTCAGCGTCTTGTCTAAAAACATTTAATCTAAGACTGAAACAGAGGCAAGCCCCTTCATTGTTTTAAAAGATCTTTTTAGTGCTTGTGTTCGCTAAAAAAGTTACACAAATTTGCTACAGATAAGATTAAAAAACTTGTCTATCATATCAATAATTAACATATGACATTCCTTAACTCTAAATAATATCTTCTTTTATTTTTAATGATTTTGAACCACCACAATGTCCACTTACTTTCCTTTATATATTGTATGCATTGTATTTCTTTCTTATATCTTATTTAACTCTTAACAATCCATATATTAAGAATCTACATTAACTAAGATTTCCCTATTTTCACCTCTTTTTATATTGATATTTTTTAACTAACGCTTAAATGTCTTCTTCCGTTTATAACTAAAAGTTTTAATCAGTAAACTCCCAAAATGTTTATGTCTGACCAATAAATGAAATCCGTACTTATGTCATTATACGCTTTCACTATTTCATTATTCCGGGATTTAAAAAACCCTCTTCCGCAGATGCTTTACTATTATTTTCGTCATTGCTAATATTGACTCAAGAACAGGGGAGAGTATTTGTACAAATCACTCTTTGCTAAGTCTCGACTAAGAGCCATGTGCTTTTTCAGTTTTTGGCCCTGTCTCTAAATAGCATGTATGTATTTAAAATTCATTCTTGTATACCTTTTTGGTTTTCCTACATTTTTTTTGTTTCCAAATTATTAATTTGCTTAAGTATTAATTTGTCCTCTCACTATTACTAATTGTTTTAGTTTTAACTGTTGTTTCTTTCTAATGTTACTGAATTTAATCCACCTCGTTTTAAGTTTTCTATTGAGAAGTTTGTTGAATATAAGGTGGCCTGTGAACAAATGCTTGAACCTAGTCGTGAGGTGAATCCTTTCAATGTAGACAGTCAGACTAGCAATTCCCCTCCCTCGGTCTTGGGTTTAAATATGGGAACTTTTCTTCCTCTCTCTCTTCCCTTTTTTATTTGATTGCTGCTACTTTTTTTTTCTATCTTTTTTCAGTTTTTCAAATTGTCCTTTCTAAGTGAAGCGAATTTAATATTCTACCCACTTTTGTTAGTATTTTAGTAAGGGGCAATGGGACTTATTGTTGTGGATTTATTTCGCAGTGGAGGCTTGTCTTTGTACTAACTCGGTCCTAAATAGTTCGACGTACAAAACATTAGGAACTTGATATAATAGGTATTACGCAGAGTAATCGTGTTGTGGTCGCTGACTACTTTCGTATTCGACTAACTGTCGACTACTGTCGTCCGACATCGACGCTATTTAGTAACTGCCCCACACAGTCACATGTGGCATAAGGCCGAATTTAATGTGGGGTTCCCGAGCCCGTAGGCTCGGCCAAAAAATCCCCGTAGAGCCCGCATAAACGGGATCGGGTCTGTTTATCTTCCCGGACGAAACTTTGCCCTTCGGCATAGCCTCGTCCGGGTTCCTCTCTGTCCAAAGACAGAGAGTTCGACTGTCGTCCGACATCGCCTAGTATTTAGTCACCCCCCCCAACGAGGGTATCATGTGGCACAAGGCCGGTTTAACGTGGGATCTCCGAGCCCGTGGGATCTCCGAGCCCGTGGGATCTCCGAGCCCGTGGGATCTCCGAGCCCGTGGGCTCGGCCAAAAATATGCCCTTTGAATACGTATAAACGGGTTCAGGGTCGGTTTACCTCCTCGAACGAGACTCCGCCCTTCGGCGTAGCCTCGTTCGGAATCCTCACCGCCCCAAGGCAGAGAGTTCAACCGTTCAGCCGGTCGTCCGACATCGACTGACCCTCGTTTCTCTTACTACTCCTACTTATATTAGGTGGGAGAGTCTATTAACTATAGAATAGATGTGTTTCACCATAACACTTATACTACTTAAAACCTAATTAAAAAAAAAAACGATTTTTTCCTCACCTTTTCGGTAAGTATTCCAGTCGAAATGTCGGCGACTAAACTGACTACCCCACTCCGAGTTCCGAGTGGGGCGGCTCGTTAGCAAGCCAGTAGGACGAAAAACAAGACCTAAGAAAGGGTGGGAGAACTCTCTGAGTCAACCAGCGAGTGCTAGCTTAAACGGCGTAAAGGGGATAAAAGTCCTCGGAATCTATCCCTCGCCCGGAAAGGAACGACATGAGCGACAGGTGTCACCGGGCTGTTATCCTGCAAATGCTCGCATCAAACACAAAATTACCCTCAGGACATGGAACGTCCGGACATGGAACAATGGCGGCCAGTTTGATAATATTAAAAAAGAGATGAACAGACATCCACATTCTAGGTGTATGTGAAACCAGAGGGCCAAACAACGGTGATTTTGTCAGCGACAAACACAGGATAATTTATGCAGGCGGTGAGAAGAACGACAAAGGAGTAGGACTAATATTAGATAGCGCATTTATTAAATGCGTTCTAGGATACCACCGACTTTCCAAAAGAATTCTGGTAGTGAAGCTGAAAGGGAAGCCTTTTAACGTGGCTATCACAGCAATGTACGCACCGATGGCACAAAGCAAGGAAGAGGACATCGAATCATTCTACTCAATGCTGGACAATGCCAAGGCTCTATGCAAATCACAGGAAGTCATCATTATCATGAGAGACCTAAACGCCAAAGCAGGCAGGGAAAGGACAGGGGATATAGCAGGAAGATTCGAACTAGGAACCGCAACGAACGCGAAGAAAAATGGATCTAATAGTGCAGAGCCAATGACCAGGTAATAAACAACAGATGGTTCCAAGAACATCCGAGACGACTATGGACATGGAGGATCCCAGTAGGAGAAACTAAAAACCAAACTGATTATATAACTATCAACAAAAGATTCAGGAACGCAATGATTCATTGCAAGACCTACCCAAGTGCCGACTGCGGAAGCGATCATCGCCCTCTTATATGTAAAGTAAGAGTGAAACTGCGGAAATTGAAGAAACAGCAACACCCAAACTGCAATACAACAAACTCATGAGCGACCGTAACCTAAAAGAAAAAATATATGGACAATGTGAAAAGAAGATATGAGGCACACAATGGAAATCTCGAAATGGAACGCACTAAGAGACGCTTTAGTGACATCAGCAAACGATAACATCCCAAAGGAGACAAGACGAAGAAGGAAAAAAACGAATGGGTGATTGATGAGATTCTCGACATGATAGAAAGAAGACTGAAAAATCTGCCAAGATTCAGAATGAAGTACAGAAAATTACACAAGGAAATAAGGACCAAATGCTGGTAAGCTATAGAAGAGTGGCTAAACGAAAAATATGCAGAAATAGAAAGATTGAATATTACCAACAAAAGAGATATATACAAACAAATAAGACAGCAAACAGGACAAAAGACATGCTCGTCAACAGTCTGCCTAAAATTAAAGGATGAAACACTCATATTAGAGAAGGAACAATTCTTTAACGCTGGAGCTAGTATATTAGAGAACATTTCCACGACGAAAGAAAACAACCAGCAATACACAGAACTATCGACGGACCTGGAATTCTGAAAACCGAAATAAAAGCAACAATGGCCAAATTGAACAGAAACAAGACAGGTGGACCAGACGGAATTGTAACGGAAATACTGACAGCCTTAGATGACTTTGGCATAGACAAGATCACCGAAATAACAAATGGAATCTACAACAGCGGGGATATACCAGAGGATCTCAGCAGATTTATCTCCATAGCAATGCCTAAGAAACCAGACGCAAACGAATGCGAACTCCACCGAACAATAAGCCTAATGAGCCATGTGACAAAACTCATCATCTGTATTCTGATGAATAGAGAGCACAGCAGAATCAGACCAGTGATAGAACGAGAACAGTGCAGGTTTGTTTAAGACACCGGAACAAGGAACACTATATTCATGCTCAGAATGTTATCAAAAAGAACGATACAAATGCAGAAGGATGTGTACCTATGTTTCATAGACTATACAAAGGCCGTCGACAAAGTACGCCACAAGGATCTGCTGGAACTGCTGAGCAACTTGTTATATTCAGGGAAGATACCAGAATAATCAAAAACCTATACTGACAGAAAACAGTTTGCATGCGCATAGAGAACGAGTTCAGCGAATATACAAAAATAGAAAGGGGCGTAAGGCAAGGATGCGTCTTCTCACCCGACCTGTTCAATATATACAGCGAGGCAATTCTGAGAGAATTGGAAACCCTACCGGGATTTAGCAATGGCGGCCACAATCTTAACAACATAAGATACGCAGATGACACAGTACACGGAAAAGAATTTTAAAAATCTCCGACAGAAGGTAGCGACGGAGAATGTGAAGAAGGGACTAAGCATAAACTACCAGAAAACCGAATGCATGGTCATCAGTAAAAGGATGAGCCCAAAATGCGATTTGAAGGTCGGTGACACTAGAATCAAGCAAACGCGGAAGTTTAAATATTTGGGAAGCGTTCTGACATAGGACGGTAAATGCAACACTGAGATCCGTAGGCGTATTGGGATGGCCAAGGGCGCATTCCAAAATATGGGCAGAGTATTGCGAGACAGGAGGATTTCTTTGGTAACGAAGGAAAGAATACGACGCTGTTACGTGATATCTGTCCTTGTTTACGTCTGCGAATGTTGAACGATTTCCTCAAAGATGAAGAAGAGACTCGAGGCGACTGAGATGTGGTTCTACAGAAGGATGCTAAAGATATCATGCACCGAGCGTGTGAGCAACAATGAGAGAATGCTAACAAGGAGGAGTCTTATACTTAACATCAGGAAGAGGCAAGTGAAGTTCCTGGGACACATAACGAGGAAGGAGGAAGCGGAGAATCTGATACACACTGGTCGAATAGAGGGAACGAGAGACAAGAAAAAACAACGCATGACATACCTAGCGGCTTTAAGCAGGTGGATGACAGAACGTGGTCTTGGGAAGGTGGCAGAGGAAAGGAATTTGTTGAGAGCTGCAAGGGATAGATGGAGATGGAGAGTCATGATCGCCTACGTCCTGAAAAGACATGGCACATAGAAAGAATTTGAAAACAAATCGATAAAACATTATATCAGGAAGGATTTGCAAAATCCTAGCGAATGATAGAATGCGAAGTGATACAAAAATAAATAGTAGGATATAAATGCTTAAATTAACTATAAGACAAAAATATTTTGTCTCTCTGTAATAGCATATCTAAAGGATAGTTGGAGTTATAGTTGCCAAATCATTTATGATTACTAATGGGGCAATAGAAGATATTTTAACAGATTTTTTTTAAATTTCAAAACTTTTAATGTTTTTAGCGTGTGATTTGATTTACATTGTAAATACAATGCTCCGATGAAGTTAAATATTGTGTACGTCAGTTTAACTAAACCTATTTTTTATGTTTTTCTCTAACCCTACAAGTAGACATAGAGCTGAAAAGTTGTTATGATCTTTTTTTTTTCTGTTACTTTTTTTCTTGTAACTTTTTTTTTTTTTTTTTTTGGTCACCGGAAGAACAAAACTTTAAAAAATAGTTTTCTTTGATTAATAGACCTCAAGGGAGCCATTAACGTTAATCTCCCGATGATGGTTATAAATCATTCCAAAAAAAAAAAGTTCGGTTTCAAGCTTGCTTTTATTGCTACAAAAAAAAAAAAAATCAGTAAAATATCTAGATTTCCCAAAATATGGTTATTTAAAATCTTTTTGTGAAATCCCTACTTCCAAATATGTAAATGCAATTCAATAGTTAATGATGTTTTTCTAATAAGGTATGATTCAACAAATATATAGTTCAAATCCATAATCTCACATGGGAAGAAACGGCCCGAATTAGGCCTTCCACAGGAAGTAGTTTAAAATCTCAACTTTAGGATAGATTTTTCGCGAGATTTATATTTTTTATAAGTACAGTAAGGTAATATTTTGTTAAAATTTATTTATTTGACATGGAAAAAGTAATTCTTGTAATAACATGATGAGTTTGCTTTTATATAGATGTTACAATCATACCAACAACCTGCTTGATGCAAGACTGCATACACACACAAACATTATATAAATATTATATATATATATATATATATATATATATATATATATTTGGTTACAAATACATAGAAATCAAGTACAGACAACATGATAATAATCATCTGAGAAAAAAGAATAAGAACAGAAAAATCATTTGGTACACACTCCCATTTAACCAAATAGTTAGTACTAAGTTAGGACAGAAGCGCCTCCATTTAACTGTTAGGCATATCCCCAGAAATAATCAACTCAGTAAAATATTCAACAGAAACACACTAAAACTAAGCTATAGCGGCATCAGTAACCTAGAAAAAATTATAAAAAAACATAATTATAAAATTTTAAACAAATATAAAAACCTGAATTTCAAGGTAACTAATGTCGATAATACTAACAAATTTAATTGAAGAAATTATAATAATTATCCACTGCAAAACAAATGTCTGACCAAATCTCTTGTTTACCTAAGTACGATTTCTACAATAGAAAATGCGACTGATGAAAAATGTTATATAGGGAGTACTAAGAATTCTTTTAAAACTGGGTGATACCAACATATCCTCTCTTTCACCAATATCACTTATAAAAATAGAACATCACTTTATAAATATTTTTGGAATTGATAAGAAGTTAATAAAACTGCTACGGTTAAATGGAAAGTCTTAAAAAAGCCGCAGTGTTCGTGATTAGCGGCTTTTCACTTAGAGTGAATTAGAAAGAGATTTAGTTTGAAGCGGAGTATAACACATACACACGCGCGCGGGCGCGCTCGTGTGTCTGTGATTTCAAAGGTTTTGGTGAATAGAGGCTCTTATTGTCAGAGAAGTATGGACGCAGAAGAAAGAATTTCATTACTATATGCAATCTTAAATGTAATTACCTTTATATGAAATATTCGTGAAAAATAAATGATACAGGCAAAACTAAAACGTGAATTACTTTGTAATCAATTATTTGATGATTTATAGGAAATCAAAAAACTGCCAGCCTTAAAACACAATTGTTTACACTTTATACGTATTTGCATTTTGAAGAATCATTGATATTATTTCACTTTATTTTGCGTTCTGTTATTTTCTAAACATTCTCAACGAGGAACGTTCAGTTTTTTAATCTTCTTGGACAGTATAAATTTTTTTTAGAACTGCTATTAAATCATTTGACACCCGAACAGCATGAATAAAATTTCACAAATTTCTTTCAAATACAATTACTTATAGATAAAATAATATTTTTTCATGAAGCCTGAAACATGTGAAATTATTCTATAGATTGATAGATTTGAATCAGAGTTTTCCTTCCCTCTAGTCTGATTATACTGACAATGTTAAAGTGCATAGTCTTCCACAAAACTTTATAAAATATAAATAAATTTTATAATATTCATACTGCTTCGATCTACAAAAGATAAGTCACTAACATATAAGTATAAGTCATCCGCGTTCTACCGATATATTTTGTTCAAATGATGCGATTCTGTGGGCCTTATTTCTCGAGTTTTGTCCCATAATGTGATGCCTCGTTTCAAAACTTTTAAAAACACACATTTCACGGCATCCCATGAACACACATTATTCGTTTTTCTTTCAAACGCTCATAAGAGTTTTTTAAAAATGCACTTAGTTGACCAGATTGATCTCAAAACGAATGTTCATAACAAAAAAGTGTATTTAGTTGCACTGTGACAAGACTGACGAAAAGTTACCAAGAATGTAACTGGCAAAATATTTTTGCTTTTGCTTAATCTTGAGTAACATTCCAAATAGGTTTTTAAAAAACACTTCACAACAATAGGTAAGTGTCTTTTATGTGGGCCACTGATTCTGCAATGACAAAGCGGATAGTAATCAGTGATATCTTTTCGTTTCACAGTAATAGTCAAGTATTCAGAAAAGGGGGATAATTACTAGTCAGGAAAACCTATTTTAGTGGGAAAGCGTGGGCATTTTTATGAGATCAAGTAATTTCTTTTAGAAGAAATGTGGAAGAAAATATGCAACCTTAATAGAAAGATTATTCCTATTCAAGAAAGGAATCATTTTCCTATAGTATTCACTTCCATTCTATTCACAGAGAGGGAAAAATGAGAAAGAAAGATAGAAATACGTTCAGACTAATCAGTATCTAAAAGTTTATGTAAACATTTTTTCTCTCTTGTTACTGCTGCTGCTCTTGAAGACCTACTGTTGAAGACTTGCTGTCATATTGTTGCAGCTCCCATATAGTAGATCTGCTAAGGAAGTCCTCATAGTCTAGCATCTTACTTATTATAAAACGCAGATTGTGTGTGTTTGTGTGTCTGTACGTTTATATATTGGATCGGATTTCCTACATTTTTCAACCGATTTCAACAAAATTTCACAGGACTACGTAAAATTACCATGCGGTGGTTCTGACAGCGCCAAAAATTGGAAAAACACAACTGTTTTTGCACAAAAACACGATAAAACACGATTCTGTTGCCATAATGAAAGGGGGACAACTCATATCGAGTTATACTTATTATAAAACCCAGGTTGTTTGTGTGTGTGTATGTGTGTGTGTTCATTTATATATGGGATCGGATTTCCTACATTTTCCAACCGATTTCAACAAAACTTCACTTTTTTTGGCAGGTAGTGTTTCTTATTGTCTTGCACACTTTTTTTCTTTATTTTTACATTCAGAATGCTTTAAAAATTCCATTTACAAGACAATTCTTTATAATAAAATTCTATTCAATCGGTAGACTCATAACGATTGAAAACAATGTTTTTGTTTGAGTTTGGGTTTGACCAATTCGTAAAAAAAGACAAATAACAAAACAAAAAAAACTAATTAAGACATGCGTGTCTGTCAACGTTAAACAATAATCTTTGTCAATTTTATTTTTCAGTCTTTATGATGGTTGATACTTGATCTATCTCTTACTGTTAAATCCCCGGGCAACACCGGGCTCTACTGCTAGTATATGCTAATCCTTTCAAGTGTCTAAAGCCGCAGTGTTCTTCCTTGTCCTGTATTTTCACTTCATTGCACTAGGACTGGTAGCTACACTTGTCCCTCCATACATGATCAGTTATGCCCTATTTTATTGTCTCAGCCAGCTTTTCAATGTCCCCCCCAGGTTTATTTTTAGGGAGCGGCTTGTTTCACCGTTATATTCTTTGTCAAAACTGCAAGGAATGGAGTACACATAGTCTTTGGTCATGTTCTCCTCAGTATTGGGTTTTACTCGGCAGATATTTCTTCATAGAGTGGAGCTGCTTCTTGTTGGGCTGCAGATCTTCTGAAGCTTTTCCAATAAGCCTTTGACATGCGGCTGACAAACAGTGGCAATTTATTTACCACCTCCTTGTCCCTTCTGTTTCCACCTGCAGAAGCTGATATTATGTTTGTCGGGTAGTTGTAAATCTGAAGGGTACGCTGGATGCTGATCATTTCTTGTTGGTATGTGTCTGGGTCGACACTTATGATTTTTGCCCGGTGTTGTAGGTATTGAACAATCTTTTTCTTCTCACTGTATGGATAGTGGGAATTGAAGATGAGGCATTGTCTGGTGAAGATAATATATGATGATTATGATATATGGATGTCTTGAACTCATTCTCTGTGTGAGTTAGTAGATCAGAAAGATTAGCTGATTATTATTTTCTTCTTCCATTGTGAACTGGATTGAAGATCTTATTGAGGTCACATGGTCCAGCAGTATTTGTACAGCTTCCTGGTGCAGCCAGGTGCCATCTACGTATCTCAACTATACTGTTGACTTTAATGGAAGCATTCCTTGAAGTATTCCATATATATTCACCAACACTGGTAACAATGGTGAACCTATAGCTACGCCTCCCTCCTGTTGATACATCTCAGACTCTAGTTGGGAGATATGGGAGCCACTAATAAATAAAACAAATGATAACAAGTTTTCAAGAGCAGCATCTGTAACAAAAGAGAAAAGCTTCAGCAAATGCAGGCAAGCATGACAAACAGAAGCAGGCAGTCAAGTTAGGTTTAAGGCTCCAAGTTCTCCGCAGAGAATTATCCTACAAGATTAAAATGATGGTTCATGAATTTTGTGACATAGTAATTGTGCCATCCTTAGGCCAGTTAATGTGTACTTGGATTGAAACAGGGTGAGCAGTAACTGAGCTGTACTAAAAAATAAGAACAAGATGAGATATCCCTAGATAGTAGAACATGAACAGTCTACCTCCATAGATTAAATAAAGGATTCAATTCAAAATTCCCTGTAGGCTACTTGGATCAATATACACCTGATGAAGCCAGAGGGCACAATGACTAAAATATTATGATAACAACAACAAAGATGAGGATAACAGTCCAAAAGTAAATAGTACAAATGAATATTTTTATAATCTTATACATAAATAAATTATTGTTATAGTTCTATACACTTTTCAAAATATTGTTAATGTCCTCAATTCCTCAATTGAATTAATAGTGTTTAACATTTTTCTTGACAGTTCTCTAGAAAAATATATAAATTCAGTTTCATATGTTGCAGTTTTATTCAAATTATAAAAATAACTTTTTAAAACAATATTACCAAAAGAGTATACAGTAAAAGAGAAAACCCCAACTTTTGACATACTGTTTTTTCACTTTTGCTTTTTCTGATCTTATGTTAAACTTCACCAAAATTGTGATATCAATAAAGTTATTTCAGTTTAATAAAAAGGCCTCATATATGTCAAAGGTAAACACATACCTTTTAACGAAATATGAAACAATACTTTTACTCATAATTATTGTTTATACATGCTAATCAATGGAATTACTTCAAGAAGATGCCATTGTTTTATAAAACAGATCACTTTCCATCTTTATTTCACCTAAATTCATTTCAGTTAAGAAGTGTATGAACATGTATATTATATTTAAAAATTTAGAAAATTATGTTTATGTTCAAGCTCTGCTTGTCTTTCTTGCAGTATATACTTAATGATATTCATTCTTTCTCAAAAATTGATTTTCTTTCTTTAAATAGAAAATAAAATTTATACAAAATTTCAAGCCTGGACCACTTGTGCATAGCGACACATCACATTTTCCAGAATTTTTTTCACAGTGATTACCAGTGGCCTTGAATGCAGTAAGAGTCAAACGACACCACTCCTTGTAATTGATATTGAAATAGCAGTTATGGTTATGGCTGAAGTGTATTCAGGGGGGGGGACCAAAGCTAGCTGTTTGTTTTTTGTTCAAATTTTTGGTCATGTATAAAAATTTACATTCAAGGAAGGATCCATTCAGAAACAAGTTTTGAAAGCAAATAAATTCATGATGATGATGACAAAATAGATGATGATGATCATCATCATCATCATCATCTCACATGCACAAGTAAATTTTCTTGAAGAAGTTGACAACTGTAGTTTACAGTAAAATTTTCAGCAGTGACATTATTGTTAATGTAAACAATAAAATGTTAGTTGATCAGAGACAATAGGAGAAGTTTCGAACTGACATGAATAATCATGGAAGACGTATTGGCTTATTTCTTCTCCTTTTGTATTTTGCTTAATCTAAAAAATAATTAGTGTTTATGATCCTCGATACTGAAAGAGATGAATAAAAATTTGGAGCAGGAACATTCCCAAACCAATCCTCAGGATTTTAATCTGATCAGCTCTTTTTGGACAATCTTATTAAAACCTTACACTCTGAATGTAGTATGTCATGCTTATTCATTTACTGTATCTCTGATGAACTTGGAGTGAAGAATATTAATACCATGACTCTTGTTAATGAAATGACAGAGATAAGAATAACGCATGGCACAAACCAATGAATAATAATTTTCTGGGACTGTATTCATTACTTTACTGTGTGAATTTACATAATAAAAACGGTTTGTGGAACTGTTACACCAAAAATTAGTTAAAACAACAAAGAAGAACATTTACTTCAATTTGAAAATCAAAAGTCAATGATTGCAAACAATTAACACTACCAAACATTTACATTCAAATATTTATCATCCAACAATCTATTATTAAAATAATCAGTACACTTTCATCCATAGATAGTGAAAGATATCTTGAATTGGCCAATAATTTTATGCTAAAACAAAAAATCCATTTAATTTTCAAAAAAGCCCAAAAATTCAGATAACGTCTACAATTCTACAAAGCAATATACATATATATGTGTGTGTGTGTGTGTGTAGAAGGTGAAATATCAAAAATACAAGCCAAAAACATTAAAAAAAAACATAAAATAACAGCCTTACTAACCTGAGAAACCAAATAAAAAGTAAAGCCTTTCCATTGTCAATACCCACTGCAAGTAAAAAACATTGACATTGACAAAAATCTGACCCATCATTGCTTGAGCACATTTGGGTTGAACAAAATTCATCCTAGCCATTAAAGATCAAAACCTGTCAACAAGACCTTATCAATTACATATTTTAATGAATGAGACAGATTCAAAATGTCACTCTTATTCAAACACTGAGGAAACAATTGTCTATCTAAGAGCTGGAACTTCTACCGTCATTCTCAATGTATTTATAGTCATGACAAGATAAGGAAATACTCATATTGGAAGGTATGGTAAAATTGTAACCTTCTCTATGCAGAACTTGGTATGAACACACACCCCCACCACCAGTGTTAGAAGGGGAAAATGTTACAGTGCTCTTGCACTTTTCACCATATATACAAACAGTGCAATACAAACCAATAGACCAGAACAAAAGACTTCAAGAAATATAAGTGGTATCTCATAGACATAGCCATCCCGTCTGATAAAAACATCTCATCAAAAGAATTTTGTAAACTTGAAAAATAAAGAACCTGAAAATAGAAATTTTATGAATGTTGCATTCAAACCACTATTCCACTGATATTAGGAAGTATTTAAAAGAATACTGACACATGCATAATCCCAGGTAATTCATCACTAGCAGAGATACAAAAGAGTGTGCTCATAAGTAAACACTCACATATTCAGAAAAACTCTCTCAATGTAATCTGTTCAATAATTTTCTGAAAAAAATAACTTTTTTAACCCCAGGTCTCAGATAAAATACTTGGTAAAGGACTGTGTCAAAAAATCAAATCAAGAAAATTATAAATAATGATAATTACAAGGATATATGTCACAAGTTCAGATCTTTTCAGAAGTTATTGCTTTATTTCTGATTCATGCTTATTCTTTTAACAGCTTCAAAGTGTAATGAACTCAGTGTTGCGATAAGAAGGAATAATAAAAATAAAAAGAATAACTCGTCAGATTATAATAAAAATACTTCATCTGAGAAATAGACTGATTACAAGGGGCGTAATTTACTCATATATTTTAATAGTTATTTCCCTTTACATTAGTTTCATGTTGACAATGATTTTGTGCAGCAGAATTTATCACGAGAAAATTTATGATACTTAAAGTACTTCAATAAGAATTGGGAATTTAAAATGAGCGCTTTCAACAGCCTGAACTAATTATCCTTTTCCAATTTTTCTGTCCCCAATTGGTTCGCGAAGCATTCGAAATTCAGTTTTACTTTTATAAACTCTCACTTCTTGATATTTCGATGTTAAAACAGATTCTTTTTAGAGAACTATGTCCAAATAAAATTTCTAATCGTAGATTCAATACATATGATGACATCAAATTTTGAGAAAAATTCTTCATGATGCAAGCAAGAAAAGACACAACTTGGACGCAATTTTATAAAAATAAACTATGAAAATCAGCAATTATATATAATTTCAGCCAAAATATATTCGCATCAACCAGGACACACCAGATTAAGTGTTTAAATCAAATGCGAAATGTCTTAAAAGTTACAATTTTCGTATAGTTATATTTGATTAGTTCTTTCACTCATTTATTTATATTTGTTTAAGTTATCGTCGACAACCTACGCCATTTTTATGGCATAATTAACTTCATTAATATACCAGTATAAAAGCTTCTTTTATTATTTATGAATTTTATTCTTACGCTTTCTCCCAATTGAAGGTATCAAAGAATATAACTATGAAGGAAAGGCACAAATTATTCACACCTACAATATGGCGAAATTGCGAATAATTTTTTACTTAACCTCGTATTAATTCCTGGAGTAATCTCCCTTATATTTTATTTTATGTATGAGTACTCCAAATCATTGATAATGATAATGATAATTATCAATATATCAGTAATCTCCCCAAATGTTTACCAACAATTCAACAGGTATAATTAATATTATATGTTGCATGGTAAACATGTTAGAAAAATAAAACCACTTGCGTCATAATCGTGTGATTTTTAAAAGAAGTTACTTTCATATTGTTAGTGTGCAAAGTGATATATTTTTTTTTAATTTTAGTCCCTGATAAACTGAATTTTTTTAAAAATGAGAACATGACAAATGAATGAATTCAACTTATTAGTTGAAGTGAACAGACCGATATGCCTTATGTTTGGAATCACTCTTCGCATTTAAAGAATGTAATGTTATTGTCACACTGGAAAGACACCGATAGATAACTTAAAACGATTACATAGTTACTTATTTTAGTGCATCATACTGCTTACGATTATTGTCAAGTGACACAAACCATAGTCATGCATTATTTAAACAAATTAGCTGTGAATAATCAACAGTGCCTTTTTCTAGTCATCTGTCACATATAACTTTTTAACATTTATCTTAACGAAGTAATCATTCTATGTAATGCGGTTAATCGAAATAAGTGTTGCGTAATTTTTTGCGATTTTAATCAACTTCTTGGGTATTCAAATTTCAAATTAGTGATATTAAAATGTTTAACAATGAAAAATTGAAGAAACAGATTGCTAACCTAAATTATAAATACGTTCTTTTCTAAAAGGTAGACAAATTTCGGAGAAATTGTGCATGCAAGCATTAGTGAAAAAGTTGCTAAAAATGATTCAGAATGTGAAGAAATGTTTTGTATTAAAATTAAAACAATAACAGATACCGTTCATGGAGATCTTTATTTAAGGTCATATCATCACGCATGATCTCACTCGTAACTGGAGGCTTATCTAAAATCTCGTCGTTCCATCCACCCACTGGGAACGAAGATTTTTAGTTCCGGTTTAGGCTTTCGGCATTTCGCTGCTTTAAATTTATTTTTTTTTAAAAAAGATTAAGAGCAAAATAAACATGAAACTAATTTTTATTTGATTTATTTTATTGTTTAAAAATATAGTAAAATGCTGCCGTATTTTGCCATAACTATACTTTTTTATGATTATACGTAGACCTTGAAAAATGGCTCTTAAAAATGTGTTGTTTAGCAGCAGAATCAGGGTTAACGTTTTGGACATCTCTTTTACAATATCTAAAATATAAGATTAAACTTATTGAATTTAATTATGACATTGTCTTTACATAACATTGTTCTTAATAAATGTTTTTTTTATTAATTTTGTAGTATAAAATACTAAGTTTGCTACTATTTTAAGTTTTTAATGGTAAACTAAACTAAAATTCAACATGCTTATTTTAAATACATTTTAGAAAGAAAAACAAATTACTCATAAAAAAATTAAATCGTTTTAAAATAATTTTTTTAGTGTAAAGACCTAAATGTTTTCGGGAGAAAAAGGTTTTTTGAAGAAAAATCTGGGAATTTTCTATTATTAATCCACCCCAAATTATCTAAAGTTACTTATCGCAAATATTAATTCACCCCAAGAAATTATGAATTTTAAATCAAACATTGTTTGTCTTTTTATTAAATTTTTGACACTCTTCTGAAATTTAAAATTTTAAATAAAACTAAAAGTTAGTTTTTTTTTTTTTATTAAGCTTTTGACACTCTTTTGAAATTATGAATTTTAAAGCAAAACTTGTTTAGCTTGCCTCGCAACAACTCGAATCATCAGCATGAAAAATTAACAAAAATAAGGGAGTTATTCACATCTCTCTCTCTCTCTCTCTCTCTCTCTCTCTCTCTGAGAATTTAGTGTGAACTTTGGTAAATATGAATTATTTTTATCTTGGAGTGACTTAACAGAAAAGATCCAATGTCTGTTAAACAATTAAACATAACAAAATAGTGTCAGAAATCTCTTTCTTGGAAGAGACTTTGTAACATTTGTAATAAGAAAGCCGAGAAAAATAGGATTGATAAACTATTTCTTTAAATTAAATAAAATTAAAATGTTACATTCCGGTATAATAAGCGTGGTAAGAATTCAACATACTTTTATCATTTGTTAAAGACATACATGCAGATAATGTAAAAATAAAGTTGATCATTAGTGCATTTGTTTTTTATGAATAAAATTATAATATAGAATATTAACTTCGCGGAAAAGTGAAGTGAAAAATGTTAAAATTAACTTCCAAGTAACAAGGCCAGTGTTAAGATCCGTCTGCCCAGGATTTTGTTATGTTAGTTTCGGAATTCTAAACAGTTAACAACAACAATCTTTTAAATGAAACATAAAAAAATTCATTAAATGAAAAATAGAAGCAGAACGTCAGTTGAAATAACATTTATATATTCTTTTGAGAAATTTATAATAACAAAATGTTCAATTTTCCTTGCTATGAAGTTTGCTTTATCAAATAATTAAGTGTTCGTAGTACGTGTGAAATATGTGAACATATTTATGTTATAATTTTCGAATAAATAATTATATTTGCTCTACTCTGTATTGAGCACTCTTTTAAGAATAGTATTTGTTGGTTACTAGAATTTATTCCATATACACTAATCCTATATTTGGATACACACACACACACACACACACACACACACACACACACACACTATATATGAATTATTCACACAAAAACTAATGCAAAGGTTAATGATTTAAATGGCGAGACATCCATCATCGCAAACAATTCAAATAATATACAAAAACCTCCGTATCCGTTATGAATGAAATGATCCTTGTTTATATAAATTTCTGCCGTATTAGTTCTTATTTTACTACAAGCTTTCGTCTATTCCTACAGACATCTTCAGGTATAGAATAGATGTTGTTCTTGTTTTTTCTCTTAGTAATAAGAGGACAACGAAAATATATGTATTGTTGTATCCGAAAATGCTATTGAAAATGAGTTATTGTTTTTGAACGCGCGAAAGCAACGCTGAGTTTGATTTTAAATTTTTCAATAGCATTTTCGGATACAACAATACATATATTTTCGTTGTCCTCTTATTACTAAGAGAAAAAACAAAAACAACATCTATTCTATACCTGAAGATGTCTGTAGGAACAGACGAAAGCTTGTAGTAAAATAAGAACTAATACGGCAGAAATTTATATAAACAAGGATCATTTCATTCATAACGGATACGGAGGTTTTTGTATATTATTATTTGATTGTTTGCGATGATGGATGTCTCGCCATTTAAATCATTAACCTTTGCATTAGTTTTTGTGTGAATAATTCATGTATTTGTAAACTGATTGCACGTTTATCGTAATTTAAATATATATATATATATATGTATGTATGTATGTATGTATGTATGCATATATATAAGATTTAATTCCTATATCATGTTTCCTAAATTACTTTTTAATGAATTTCGCACAAAAAATGTTTGTTATTGTAACTGAAACTAAAAATCTTCGCTTCCAGTGGAACGACGAGATTTGAGATAGGCCTCTAGGCCTGGATATGATATGCGCAATGACATGGCCTAAAATAAAGATCGCCATGGTATCGTTATAAGAATCAATATCTATGAAGAAGTAAAGAATGCTATAACAAAATTGAATATCTTCCTTGAAATATCCTTCTATGATTTAATGAATGAGCTGCAATGGTAGGTAGCCTTAAGATAGGTTTTCTTGTTAAATTAAAATCAAAATAGGCCTCCCTAAATTTAACAACGACTTTACAAAATTTAATTGCATAAATGAGCAATAGAATCTATATGACAAGTTGGTAAAATTCGAAAATATGTTGGTGCTTCAGACATCAATTTCATAAAATCCCAAGGAACAAACCATTGTCAGTTTAAAGAATTTTTAGAACTTGAACTTGAGAATATCGAACTGGCATACTATTATATAATTTGGTGGCAAAGAAAGGAGATCACATTATATAAAAAATCGTTTTTATTTTATAATTTCTTATTAAAAATGTTTTTGTAGCCACAGAGAAGTACATATGCAACATTTTGAAAATGAAAGATAAATTTGTGCCCGACATGAAGACCAGACAAGGGAAAATCAAAAGAAAAGGATAACTTTTTTTTTTTTTGGAAAAAAAAAAAAAATAGAAGAAGGTAATTAAATTTCTCGTCCACTGGAGAAGGTAAAACGAATAGACTATCTGGTTTTGATTAGGAACTGAGATTAAGTGATGAGTTATTCTGGAGGTTCAAGGACCCCCCGATAAGAGATATCAGGGTACCACGATAATTTCTTAAAATAAAATAATAAAGTCAAAAACAAGACAAAAATTGAGAGATAATCATCTAGTGGATTAGCTACGAGTTGCAATCTCTCAGATAATTCCAATTATTGAAAACCTTGTAAAGAATGTCTAACCTCAAGTTTCTCACTAAGGCTAATAAATTATTTCTGTTTTCTATTTTTACGACCTTTGGGCAACGGAGAGAAAGGCGGACCCCTGGCCGCGAGTTCGGTCGATTGATAAAGATTAACTTTTAAAAGCAGATCGGTTCTCAAAAGAACATAGGTGGAGAATAACAATTAAATTTTTCGATTGCTGAAACGCGATAAAATATCCCAAATCATTGAATTATCCCCTTCTTGTTATTTGTTGACAAAAGTGTTGACGAGGAGATAAAAATGATAAATTCCAGATGTGAAAATGACCACACACAAAATCACCGATGAGAAAGAATTTTGAACGATAATTAAAATTTGGTCGTTGGGGTAGACATGCCTACCCCTTGGGGGATGGGTTTGGTCAGGTGACCTAGGAGGAGGGGGCCCAGGTGGAGTTTCATGGAAGGCGGATGATTTTTCACACTCCTCGGGCAGTGATGGTGGAAGGCACTCACGAAGTAAGAAGGAAAAGGCCCAGGTAGAATTCCAAGGATGGAGAAGGGGCTCCCCCATATTCGGACATTTGCAGGGAGAGCCCTGATTGGTTGTTTGGGGATCACTGGCATACCCAGAGCCCATCATGCCCGAAGCGCATACGTCCGTAAAAATAGAACGCCGAGTTGATGCAGAGACAAAAACGACGGAGACACCGCGGACAGACTACGGCAGAGAGAGGACAGAGAGAGCAGAGCACCACCGCTTCGCTTCATGTGATTTGTCGCCATGAAGAAAAATCTCCCGGTTTAAAGCCTTGTTCCAGAATTCTCGTTCCAAAAGCATGACATCAGGGTACCACGATAATCGGGAAGGGTCGATAGTTATTGCATGGAGAGTATAGCCTACTTAAACCATCAATCACTGTAACACCAAATTTGTATCGAGGAATTGTCTATAAATATTTATTTCTTTTATCAAGCTTTTTTCTTTTTTTTTTTTTCTTTTTCGTGTGATTTTACTCTGACCGGACCAAACCAAGTCATCGATTCCAGTCGACCATTCGGATCAAGCCAGTCTTGCGATACATTAAACACAACGTGTGGCGATTCAAGACTTGGGCCGAAGCGATAAATTCTACGATCAGCCGAGGGGGTCGAACTTGAATACGGAGCAGCCGGGATATTCATTTATTCAAACTTTTGAATCTTCAAATTTGGGAGACAACTCAGAAGTATTGATACTTTCTATTTTCCCACTTTAGCCAATCATCATGTAGAGTCTCAGTACATTATTTATGTTGTTAACCAACTTTGAAAGAGCTGGACTCAAGATTTACTGATTTCAATGCTAAAGAAGCTGATCTTCACCTTGCATTTAATGCTAATCTTGAAAATATAGTAAGGAAAAGAAAACAGCAAATGGGAATCATCAAATTTTAAAATGATGAAAATTTCTGGCAAAATAATATTTCTTGTGGTTTTATTCAATTCTTCATGAAGAAAAAAATTCTTTTCTTCACTGGAAAATATGTCCCCGTATTTAGTAGTAATTAAAATTTGTGAACAACTTTTTTTTCTTAAAATAAAATAATAAAGTCAAAAACAAGACAAAAATTGAGAGATAATCATCTAGTGGATTAGCTACGAGTTGCAATCTCTCAGATAATTCCAATTATTGAAAACCTTGTAAAGAATGTCTAACCTCAAGTTTCTCACTAAGGCTAATAAATTATTTCTGTTTTTTGTTATATAAATAATATACAATGCTTCAGCTGTATAACTTCTGACCTTCTTCGAGTTAGCTTTGTTCTAAAACGTGAGAACTAGTTCCTGTGATACATGCTTCTTGTTCTACCCTGTCTGTCGCATTACGTCACGTCATGTCACATTCGTTTTATTTTTCCTTATTAAGTGGGAGGTATTTATATGTGTTGATACTTATTTGTTTTGGAGTTGCTTCCCTTTGATTTGGCGGCCATAAGTTATTTTAGCAACATTAGTATATATGTGTGTGTTTGGATGTGTATATTTATATGTGTGTGTGTTTGTGTGATCGTCAAAGAGTAAACGAATTGCGTTTTTGAAATCCAGCTCTTAATACTGAAATGAATGTTAAGATCAAATTTAGAAACGATATAATGTATGCAAAAAGATAATTACGAAGAATCAGTTTGTGGGATCTGTTTGAAATTCTTCATTAGAATAGTTTTATTGTGTATTGTTTGTGTATAAGTTATTGGTTTACATTGCCAAAACGCAGTTGTTTGCATAATTCACAGATTTTAATTAGTCTTGTATATATTGTTACTCCTTCACAGTTATTAGTGTTGTTGATGCTGTTGCTGCTATTGAGTGTGTGAGAGAGCAGCACGCCAACAAAGTGATGCTGGGGTACGAGTGTCAATATATCCATCATGACACCTACTCAAATAAGGGTATACCAAGGACATGCATTACAGCCAAATGTGCGCGATATCATGACAGGTTTTGATAAAAGCAGTTAATAACCTTACAGAAATAGAAATACGATCAGGTCGTGTAACTGTTATACCTGATGTTATAACGAAATAAACAAGTTGAAGGTTAGATATTGTTGTTATTCAAACCTTTATTTTTGGTAATAACGACATGTAACCAGCGGATAGGAGAGGATTGTCATGTTTAACACGTGTGTTTATCTGTCCGCCATTGTTGTTGTCCTTCTAGACCAAACTCGCCGATCAAGGCCGATAACCCCGTACGGTTATCTCTATTAGTTGGCTTCGCCATAGCATAACTTAGTTTGCCCAGGCGGTCTCCATTTGAGGGTATTCCTAAGTATCTAGATGTGAATCCCAAATTAATTTGATTGCCTTTTAGCATCCCGATACCACTTTCTTATCAATGTTGAATTTTGTACAAATCTGTGCAAAAAGTGGATCAAAGAGCTTATTTAGTTTCCTAAACATTTTCAAGAAATCCCAGCTTTTAAGTGGTCAATAAACACCCAAGTGGGCGTTGCAATCCACCCACGTACAAATATTTTTCCAGCGCGTGACCAAGTCAAGTTTTCCCGCTCTTTTTTCTTGGAACCTGTCACGTGGTTACATTAATTATAAATAGCTTGTTCATTCTCTTTTCCTGCGAAAATGTAAACTTTAAGAATTCCCGTCTTGACTATGTGCGGTCAGACGCCCATGAAAACATATTCACACATGCAAGTATGTACGAAATTTTCTAACCTACATTACGAACATACGAAACATTTCCAAACAAATAACAAGAACTTTTCTCTTTAAAATACTTTTCTAAAGCTAAAGGTTTATTCAGCATTTCTCAGCTTTATAATTCATTCAACTTTTGTGAGCTCAGATAAAAATATTTCAATTTCATCAGTAAAACTTTAATTCAGTCAAAGGAACATTACACCAACAAAATAGTAACCTCTATGCATGTACATAATTACACAAAAAATAAATATAAATCTTGTTGTTATAAAACCGTTTTTTGTTCCTTCGTGTTGTTTCATATTTTGTGGTATTTTGCGCTAAATATAAATCGTGAGGTCATGTTAACAAACAGACATCTACAAATAGTCATATATATTAACATACCTGAACAGCCTCATCCTTCAAACGTAAATAAAGAAACTCTCGACACCTGTCCATAATGCCCGCTCATGAACAGTGTGTCAGCATCTAGAACAACTGGTTATGGTCGGGTAGCTATACTTGGTGTAGCATCATTATTATTTTATATATTATTATTTCCTTCTTCTTCTTCTTCTTCTTCTTATTATTATTATTATTATTATTGCTCTCGTATTTTCTTTAATCAAACAATCTTTAAAATCTTTTAGTAATTATAATTGATGTTGCTGTTTTTACTCTATATTATGTTAAATGAAAGGAAATATTTTTAAAGTTTTTCTTTTTATCAAACTATGTATGATGATAATGATGCTATAAATCTTTATCATAAACCAATAAACCATGTGACATTCAATCATAGAATTACAGCATTCTTTTTTTTTATCTTAATTGATTCCCTCAATAGGGAAAATCTCTTGAGCAACAAGTAGTACTGATTCCGATCGACTGTGTCCACTGCTTATATCCTAACTGTCATTACTCACAAAATCAGTGGAGACAACAAATATATCTCAGGAGCGACCGCATTATATATTTCAAAGGCTTTTGATAAGTTGTGGCATAAAGGGTTATTGTACAAGCTCTCTAGCTATGGTATCACTGGAAGAGTCTTCTCAATTATAAAGTCCTCCATAACTGGTATGTACCTGAAGGTAGTTGTTAACGGTCAGTTCTCTGAGGCCCAAACGATCAACAGGCGTCCCCCAGAGCTCGCTTCTCGGTTCAACCCTCTTATACTCCGATCATTTGTGAATATCAATACTGATGAAACGACGCTATATGGGTGCACCTCCAAAATTCTAGAGATAACCAGACCCTGGCAGGTGATCTCTACTCTGGTCTACCTTTAACAGATGGAAAAAGTGATCACATTCAATACCTCGAAAACCAAATTAGTGACGCTAGTGGACTCTGAATTTTTACCTATCACGGTGAACGGAGGCCCCGTGTCTTGAACGCTTATTGGGACAAACTCAAACTAGACGTATATGCGATCCATCTCTAAAGATATTGGGAAAATAGTCGGTTCCCTGTACTGCTCCAGTAAGTATCCGATTCCTCTTGCTATCCTCCAACTTCACAAGGGTTACAGCAGGCCGAAAATGGAGTACTGTTGCCATATATGGGCATGAACTGTCCAGTCTTCACTTTTCACTATCGATAGAATCCAAAAGCATATCCGTGTCTTTATGGGTGATTAATTATTTTCCACCATACAACTCCTATCGCTTTTTCCATGGAAATTATTCAAGCGAGCAACATTCCTCATGCAGACGGTTAATTCTTATCTAGACAATGTACAATATTATTACATGTACGAATGAATTCTGCATTCTAAATACATTTTTTTTTAACTATTTCACCCCAAGCAAGACGGGAGTGCCATTAGTACGTAAGGGGCTACAGAGAGTAGAGAACAAGAGTAAAGAGGCGTGTTTGGGAAGAGGATAAAGAGAGGGATGGAGATCAAGGTATCAGAAGTTGTCGATTGACATTACACTTGAATATTTGAAAATTATAGTTATCAGGGAAGCAAGTAAGAGAAAGAGAATTCCACAGACGGGAAGTGCAAGAGAAGAAGTTGTTTGAGTAGAGGAGACGGTTACATTTAACCGTTTCGACTGAGAAAGGGTGGGGCCGAGATGACAACCTAGTAGCTCGCTTAAATTTATGCAGTCTGGGAAACAGAGAAAGCAACTCGTCGAAACAGTTGCCATGAAAATATTTATAGAAGAGACAATGGGAAGCCGCGGCACGTCTGTGAGAAAGCGACTGTGGACTAGATGCCAGATCAGGACCTATCACATTGCATATCCGTCTCTGGATTTTGTCGAGGAACTCGAGACTTATAGCGGGGACACCAGACCATATATGAGAGCAATATTCCATTCAAGGACGGATGGTTGACTTATAGATTTGAAGGATGGACTCAGACAAGAAAAACTTTCTGGCACAACACAGAGAACCAACTTTCCTTACGGTAGATGAAGCTATTGATTCAATGCATTTGTTCCACCTCATATCAGCGTGAGACCAAGCAGGCGCAACGAAGCGCTCTCGTAGAGTCGGGCATCAGCCATTCTGTTGGGAGGCAGGGAGGTTTCTCTGTGGTGGGTAAATGGGAGCAGTTTCGTTTTTAGAGGCATTGAAGTTTATAAGCCTGAAGTTTATTTCCTGCCCCCGTCAACCACAGATTGGAAGTCCTTTTCGAAACCGGCGGTCAGGTTAGTTTTGTCAACGATACCAGATTTACTATTGAGGCAGGAATAAATAGTAGTGTCGTCCGCATAGATGCCTACTTGGGAACTAATGACATTGAGAAGGTCGTTAATGAAGATCAGGAACAGTATAGGACCCAGGATAGAGCCTTGTGGAACACCAGCGTTCGTGATAAAGAAGCTCGAAGAGAACCCGTTTAGGACGACCTTCATTTCATGGTTTGACAGGAATTATTGTATTAAGTCAAATAATTGTCCTATAAATGCCGTATCCCTGATGCTTAAGAAGAAGGCTGGCATGCCAAACCGTATCAAATGCTTTAGAGATATCTAGAGCCACGGCTCGAGATTCTCCGTTATTGTGAAATGCTTGTTATACAAATTCAGTTATGGCCGTGAGCACGACAGTAGTAGATCGGGCAAAGCGGGAATCATATTGCTTGTCGGAAAGCAGATTATGGGAAGTAAGGTGCTTAATCACTTCGGCGTTGATTAAAGTATCGAAGACTTTACCAAAGAGTGGTAGCAGACTGAAAGGACGGTAGTTAGATAGGCCAGAAGTGTCCCCAGAGTTTTTAAAGTCAAGCACAACAGATAAAGACTTCCAATAAGCTGGAAAGCAAGAGTCGGTGATGTAGTAGTTGTATAGTTTGGAGAGGACAGGAGCCAGTTCAGGAGCACATTTCATCAAGACAATGGCCGGTATTCTGTCCCCACCACTAGCCTTATAGGAGTCTAATTCAGAAATGATATCCGGTACCATCGTTGTGATTATGTGCTTCTCACTCAGTGGAGTCTCAGTTCTGTGGGGAAAATCGGGTGTACACCAGATGAGTCTAGCGTTGAATTAGATGAGAATTTTCAAGTAATGCATACAGCCTTGTCAGCACAGGAAGTCAGGGCCTCAAATTGGTTGAATAATGGAGGTATTGTGGGTTTG
Organism: Acanthosepion pharaonis; assembly: GCA_903632075.3. Lineage (NCBI taxonomy): Eukaryota > Metazoa > Mollusca > Cephalopoda > Sepiida > Sepiidae > Acanthosepion > Acanthosepion pharaonis. Next base: position 1,180,948 of record CAHIKZ030001001.1, on the reverse strand, counting down.
ATGTTGTTCAGCAAGCCGCTAGTAATCTTTAGAGCTAAACTAGTTAGAAGCAATATGTAGTTTCATTCTTTTGGCAAAGAGTAACTTTGCTTTATTGGGGACACGCTTGCACTCATTATGTGAACTTGTATATTATACGACTGACGCATTTACAATGACCTAGTGACTCGGTTTTTTGCGTCTCGTGCTAATTTGGCAAACATTCATGACACCTAATTCCGGGATCTTCCGCGCCAGCTTAAATTTGTCTCCCTGGGTCTTTTGGGTTTTCCCAAATCTAAAATCATTGATTAAACGCCGATAACAAGGCAAACTACTCTGAAAAGTGGAATGGATGTTGAGATAAGTTTGTGAGAGCTGAAAGGCTTTAAGGCATTGAGGTTATTTTTCTAATGTTTAAGTTCAAAATCAGAGTTAATACCTCTACATTTTTTAATAGAAAGATTATCGCATATCTCTTTAAATTTGTAGAAACTTGTTATTCTTTTCTTTTCCTTTTCGTTCTGCTTCTAACCCGTTCTTTTTCTTCTGTTACTTCCTTTTCATTATTGTGGTTGTCGACCTTGTGAATGCCAAAACTATTCAGCATTTTGCTCTCCTAGCATCTGCCAACGACTTTTGCCTGTGAAAATCAAGTCTCTTTTACTTTCTGCCTCCCAGTAGATCTGGTGACTTTCATCTGTGAAAGTTTCTCTATTGTCAATGTAACTACAATTCTTAAATAGCCATATATCAGCTCCGATTTGAATCAGAAATTATATATCATTGGTTCGTAATTTACTTTCCCCATTGTTTAAAAATCACAACATTTATCTCTTAAATCACGTCTATTTGCAAATTTTATTTAGGCAGGTTTTAAGATCATCAGACTTGACTTTCTTTCTTTACAAATTTGAAAATCAAATTTTATACATGTATCTTTTTCGTAAGACGTCAGTCTTCAATTTGAGCCACACATTTACACATCAAATTTATTCAAACCATTTTTATGAACATTCTGGTTTCATTATAACAGTTTTATTTCTATTTTAAGAATACGTATTAGTAATTTTCTTCTTTTAATAAATCTTTTAAACACTCCCGTCAAAAGAAAGTGTGATAAACAAACCTAGTTTATTGTAGTAATAGTTTTATTTACTGTTTAATAAGATTATATAATTAATTTTTTCATATAATTTTATATATAAATGTCAGTGTCATCATAAACTTTTCATATTGTAGAAATTTTACTTTTAGATCTGTTAATTCATTGCAATACCAGACATCACACACACTTCAAACATATACTATTGAATATATTATTATCAATAGGAGTAAACCTAAATGTAAGTGATTAATTTCATGAAACAGAAGTTGCAGTAGAATTTTGGAACTTTTAAATCAAAAATCATATGTAAGGGCATAAATTCCTCTAATTAGGTTTATTGTTTGATTTTCCTATTTATGTCATTCGCCAAATGATTATAGGTACATTTATCAAAGAATATTCAACATTTATCAAAGAATATTCAACATTTATCAAAGAATATTCCACAGACAAGGTCATGTATTATATTTTGTATTTGAATTTATTTTGTAAACTACTCTCTTACTCTTGTCAGACTTCAAATTGGACTGTTCTTTCTTTGTCAATTATTCTATTGTTTTCTGATTGAAAAGTGTTGGTCTGTATTTGAGCAGCTTTCTTTCTCTATGTTGGTGAAGGGTTTATCTTCATCGTCATCATCATCTACTCACGTCTTCTTCTTCCATTATTATTATTAGTAGTCGTAGTAGTAGTAGTAGTATTTTCTCAGATAAGATCGTAACATATAGCATTCTATGCCTAGAAGGCAGGCTCAAAGAACAGCCTTGGGTGTCATGCAATTTCTCTATGATTCTAAGTGTTCAATTTCCGGATTATCCTTGCCTTTCCTCTGAGGCTTCCTTTCTATATTAGTTCAACCGAGCAATCAATACCAATTTTCTTTATCCATATCTCTATCCTGCTAATCATCGTACCAAGCGCACCTATGACAACTGGTATGATTATAACCTTCAACTTTCAAAGTATTGCGAGCTCAGACTTCATTGAGGAAGTAATAATAATAATGATTTCTGTTGTATACTCATTTCTTTCCAGAATCAAATCAGAGACCTGTCAGAAATTATATCATGACATTTTCGATTACACACAAAAAAAAAAGTCCTTTGTGGGATGCGAGCTGTTCTTATAAGAACAGTTTTCTTAAAACATGTACTCACAGGAATATCTTCAATGAGTCTATCAGAACTATTTCCGATTGTTGTGGATTCCGGGTTGAAATCCGGTACCAATAAATAACAAACGCCAAGAATGAATATAGGAAAATAATGTATTAACGTAATAAGACAAACTGGTAATGCAGGTTAGTAGTTCCAGGAATACGGGTTAGTAGCAAAATATCTATACAGTCTTTGGTATTGTAGTATCACTGTATGACTTCTTACTGAGTCTACGTGCTCGCTCACGGTGACTCTTGCTGGCTACGTTCGTTCTGTCTGTCTGTCTGTCTGTCATCTTCACCCTCGGTTGCTCTCGTCTCTCGGGTCTTCACGTAGCAGTAGTATATGTATATACCGGGTGAATCTGTTTATGTAAAAAGGGCAATATTTGAATGTTTCTATCGTGTTCCATACTGCGTCTTGAGAAAAAGTCGCCTCTTTTTCAATATTTTGTTGTTGTATCTTACTCGCTACTTTTACAATTAGCTCCGGGGTTGTAATTGTCTTTCTTCATTTTGCATTTGTCTTTCCTGATTTTCCTTCTGCGTTTGTAGTAATATTTTTTCCATTCTTTCTTGGAATTGTAATTGCTGTTCATTTTGGAATTTTACAAGTTCTACTAAAATACTTTTAAAATCCTCCATGGTAAGAGTCTTACGAAAAAACTCGATTTTCTGTATTTTAATCCTCGTAACACAGTTGTTGTGGATACTGGCAAAACAGCAATTTTCTCTTTTGAGTCTCCGAGAAATGCAAATTCTTGTCGCCCAAGCTGTTGTGGTGAGAAGAGAGAAATTTTTTCTTTCCGTGTAGGTCCCAATTTCTCGACACCAAGTGGTTGTGGTCGACAAGGGAGAATTTTTCTTTGTTCTCTTCCTGTGTGAGTTCGAATTTTGTCTTTTTTGTTTTTCCCGTGTGAGTTTGATATCCTCATCGCCAAAGTTGTGGTCGACGAGAGAGAAAATTTTTTTTCTTCCGTGTGATTTCGAAGTCCTCGTCGCCAGGTTGTTGTCGACAAGGGAGGATGTTGTTGTTTGTTCGGACATGCATAAAAAACATCAGCAATCTAGATAATCCTCAAGAAAAAAAAAACAAACGAAGGAAAAAATGGATGACAATGAAATTCTCGACATAATGAAAAGGAGAGAAAAACAATGCTAAGGTACTGAACAGAATATAGGACACGGAACAAATAAATTAGGAACAAATGCAGGCGGTCTAAAGAGGAATGTCTCAACGAAAAATATGCAGAAATAAAAAAGAATGAGTTTCACAGATATAGCAGATATGTATAAATAAATAATAGAACGGGAGAAAAGACATGCTCCTCAACAGGAGGTCATAAAATTCAAGTACGGGACACTGATATTAGAGAAAGAAAAAATATTTCAGAGATGGAACGAATAGATCGGATAACATTTCCACGACGAAAGAGGACAACTGGCAAAATATAGAAATAACGAACGACCAGAAATATTAATATCTGAAGTGAAATCAGCACTGGTCAAATTGAAAAGGAACAAAACAGTAGGAACTGCCAGCCTTAGATGACTTCGGCATTGACTAGATTACAGATATAATAAATTAAATATACAACAGTGGTGATATACCGGAAGACCTAAGTAGAGCTATTTTCACAGCACTGCCTAAAATGCCAGGTGCAAATGAGTGCGAGTTTCGTCAGGCAATCAACCTAATGAGCGACATAATAAAACCTTATCATCCGAATTCTGATGAATAGAGCGCGCAGCAGAATCAGACCGGAAATTAGACAAGAACAGAAGGGCTTCATTAAAGATACTTAAACAAGAAATGCTGTAATTATGTTCAGAATGATATCAGAAAGAGCAATACAAATACAAATGGTAGTGTATCTGTGTTTTGTAGATTATGCAAAAGCGTTTTATCAAGTGCGTTACTATTGGAACTACGAGGTACCCATGACATATTTGGGGAAGTTATCAGAATACTCCAGAACCTATATTGTCAGAACACCGCCTACATAAGAAGAGAAAATAAATTCAATAAATATACAAAAATATGAAGGGTTGTAAGACAAGAATGTGTCGTCTCACCAACTTATACAGTCAGGCGATTCTGTGAAAATTAGAAGTCTTACCAGAATTTATCATTGGCAGCCACAATCCAACATAAGATATGCAGATGAAACAGTGTTGATAGCAGATACAGAAAGGGAACTACAAGAACTACAGAAGGTAGTGAATAAAAGTGAGAATAAATAACTAAACATGAAATGCAAGAAGGTAGAATGCATGGTTGTTAACAAAAGGAACAGCCCAACACGCAGATTAAACAGTGGACAGAAAGTGCAACATTGAAATCTAAAGGCGCAATGGGATAGCAAATTGTGTCTTTCAAAATTTAAACAAAGTATTAAGAAAAAAATTGTTAGAAACAAAAAACTGAGTACTGAACTGTTATACAATATCAGTCCTCTTATATAGCAGTGAATGCTGGACAATCTCTGCAAGGATGAAAAACAGACTTGAAGCAACAGAAATATGGTTCTACAGAAGGATACTGAGAATACCATGGACGGAACATGTGAGCAACGACGAAGTTTTAGAGAAAATGGATAACAAAAATGATACTTATATTTAACATCAGGAAGAGATAGTTAAGATTTCCACGGTACATAATGGGGAAAGAGGGCTTCGAAAATTTCACAGGACAGATTGAAGGCAAAAGAAACAGAGGGAAACAACAGATAATCTAGCAAGCAAGTAAATGGATGGCGGAGAAAGGTTTAGTAGAAATAGCAAAAAGAGATAATTTATTAAGAGCCACAAAGGTTAGGAATTTGTGGAGAGCCATTATCGTCAACTTCTGGAAGTGACTCGGTATATAGAAGAAGAATGATACTAATACAGTGCAACCTGATACAAAATGGTCAATTATTTCTGAATATTTATAACAGAATCTGCATTCGGGATCAACAACATTTTTCAGTATGTTCGCTTGATTGTGTCTAGTTCTTCTTCTTCTTATTATTATTATTATTATTATTATTATCTTTTAAGAAGTGGCTTGTGATCTTCTTGTCAAATATTTATAATTTAATATTAATCTTTATTTCTATCCGACTATTTCTCTCTGTAGCTACAAGTTGAAGCACCAAATGCTATGTTGACGATTTCTACTTAAAAGTGATGATAAGAACGGACAGAAAACAACACAGCGTTCCACAACCCAAATAATAACAAATATTAGACTGAAAATTAAATTTACAATATGATAATAATATATTGCTTCTTTTCTAAAAGATTAATATCCTTAGCATAAGAACTAATCATTATACCTACATACCTATCTGTGAAGATTTGATTACACATAGAGTAAATAATAATAATAATGCACTAAGTTCTTTGTTTTCAAGAATGCTGGGGAGCGCTTATCCCCGTCTCAATAAAGACCCATCAGCCTCCTCAGTAACATTAACACACTTTTTAAAGCTATAATCAACAAGAAGATTGTTGATCACCTCAATAGAGACTACCTCATGAACGACAAGCAGTACGGATTTCAATTGGCTGGGTCCACTGCTGATATCCTGTCAACAAGTACACCTCGCATTAGATATTTCAAGGGCTTTGACAAAGTGTGGCATAGAAAGTTACTACACGGACTCTCTAGCTATGGAATCACTGGAAGAGTCTTCTCACTTATCAAGTCCTTCCTAACAACTCCGTTCAGGGAAAGTAGTTATTAACGGCCAGTCCTCCGAGGCCCAAACAATCAACGCAGGCATCTCTCCAAGGCTCGCTTCTCGGTCCAGCCTTCTTTCTATTTTATATAAATTATTCGCATAAGTGTATACTCCGATTATATGTGAATATATATACAGATGATACAACGATATATGAATGCACCTCCAAAATTCTACATAACCAGAGCTTGATAGGAGATCTCTCTTCTTTAACAGATCAGTGGAGGAAAAACTGACTGGTCACAATCAATGCCTCGAAAACCAAACTAATGACATTTCATCATCATCGAGTGGACCCTGAATTTTCACCCACTGCGATGGTTGGGTGTTCTCTCAAGGAGGTACCGTGCCTTGAGTGCCTATTGAGACTTAAACACAATCCAGACCTTAAATGGAACTCGTACATACGGTCTATCGCTAAAAATGTTGGAAAAATGGGAGGTTCCCTGTATTGCTCCAATAAGTACCTAACTCCTCCTGCTGTCCTCTATATTTAAGTTGTAGAGTAGTTTCACAGTGGAGGCTTATATTTCACTGAGTCGGTCCTAAAAAGGTTCGACGTAAAAAAACGTTAGGAACTTGAAATAATAGTTAATGACACAGCAATCTAGTTGTGGTGGTTGATATTTTAATGTCCAACTGACTCACCAACTCACTGGGCTCCCTGGCAACTGCTACTACTACTACTTATAATCAACCACGTCTGAAAAACGTCGTCTGATCTCGTGAGTTTTTCCCCTTTCACCAATTACATCATATAGCCAATCCGCTTTTCTCTTTTTTTTTTATACCTCCATAGTGTTACCTGAAACAACCTTCCGCTTTGCGCTTCTTAAAGATGGACTCACAGTTTCTGTAGGTTCTTCCTGTTGACTTAAATCATTTAATAATACTGCATGTCCTTGGCTGCGGGTAACTCGTTCCCCAGTTTTTCTCGGTGTCGATTTCATTTTTACTTTCTGAAGCTTGTTTTTCGCATATATAGTCGGTGTTACACATTCAACTTTTTTAAATACACCGGTTTTCTCTAATCTGTCCCATTCTTTATCTATCTGTTCAACTGAAGCAAACAGCACATTCCTTTTCTTTTTGAATACCGTCTGAGCGTTTTGTTTTGGCTGTAATTTTGCCTCCATCTTGGTACACGTTCCCAAACCTGGAGAAAAAACAGTAGGAAATGTTTCCTTAAGTTTCCTTATTGATTTTTGGGCTTCGCAGTTTAAATTTTCAACCTTGTAACAGAAAGAATTTATCGGTAGATCCCATAATTGAAGTTCTGTTATCCAATTCGTACCAAGTACGTTCGTGGTATTTTTTATGACAAATAGTTTAGCTTTTCGCGTTTTTTTTATTTAACGTGACATTTGTAACAAATTCTCCAATAAATTGTATTTTTTCTCCCGTCACTGACCTCGCGATTTTATTTGTTTTCACTAAAGTTGGTTTCCCCAACTTCTTCCACGTATACAAATTTATGATAGATAAGTCGGAACCAGTGTCGAGTTGCATTTTTATTTTTTTATTACTTATTTCAACGGTAACAAATTTTCTGGTTATTCCGTCGTTCATTTCGTCGGACTTTAATTTTCTTATTTTATTGTCTTTATTTTTTGACCTGCAGTGCGAGCTTTTATGACCCACTCTTTTACAGTTGAAACATTTTTTATTCCTAAAATTGCAATATCTGTTCCAGTGAAGTTCACCGCAAGCAAAACATGGCTTCGGGAGTTTTTGTTTATTTTTTCTGGTATTTCGCTTTTTGTTTGATAATCCACAATTTTAGAATTCTTTTTGGTAGACTGACTTTCTTTTTTGTAGCGTATTTTCCTTACATGCGAAACGCCAGACTGTTCTATCTTTTTCGAATCTTTCTTTACGCTAACATATCTTGTGCAGTCTTCTGCCAACTTCTGTATCGAAATTCTTGGTTCGTTTTCCAATTTTGAAAGTACCAATTTCCTCAATTCTGCGTCTCTTTACGATACCAGCCCTTGAACAAACACTAAGCACTTAAAGTTGTCAGCGCTTAACTCTGCTAGCTTGAATTCGTCACAATGCTTATTCACATTGGCTGCGTACGTTATATAGTCTTGTTCTTTATCTTTCCTCAGATTCAAACATTTCCACCTCTTGTGAAACAAAGATGTCTTTTTACTAAATAATTCACTTAATATATTTACCGCCTCAGTAAAATTCAACTCGCTAGTTTTTTTCGGTAAAATGTAGTTTACCAATTTGTTATGCTCAGCAGTTCCTAACTTGCTTAAAAGAAGCCTAAACTTCTTTCCTTCAGACCACGAGTGGCAGTCCTCGTTATACACGTCCGTATATTTTTTATAATACTCCTCAAAAGTTATCTCTTCATCTGGACTGTACGTGAATATTTCAATTGAATTCCATATTGTATTCCCTGGGAAAGAATCATTTTGTAAATTTTTCTCTCTCCTCTTCTCCGTTATTTCCAGAATTTTGTTTTGAAACTCCTTATGCATTTTTTCCATTTCTCGTTGAAAATGCATCTGTCTATTAAAAGTTTCCTCCTGTAGTTGCATCTGGAATGTTTTCTGTTGCTCTAATATTGTCATTTGTTGTTCCGTCTGGAACTTAAAAAATTCCTGGAATATATTTTTGCATTCCTCCATCTTCGCAAAAAGTTTACACAATGCTTAAATATTGTAGAGGGGGGTCCAAAACGAATTTGCAATTCGTGACCTATTTGAGCAAACTGTCTTATCGAGAAAAAAAAAAATTATTTTCTCAGTTGAGAATACGACTGATTTTTTCAACACTAAGTTGATGTCTTGTCTTTCGAAAAACTTTTCCAAATTTTATTTTTTTTTTTTAAATGTGTATCCGAGATGTTGTCGCCGAAAATTTGACGAGCAAGTTTTTTTTTTTCTTTTTCCTCCGTATGAAAACGAATTTCGTCACTAAATAATGTGGCGAGCGAATTTTTTTTCTTTCACTGTATGAATCCGAATCCCTCGTACGCCAAGTTTGTTATGGCCGGTGAATTTTTTTCTCTTCCGTATGAGTTACGAATCCACGTCGTCAAGTGTTGTCATAGAGTGAGTGAAAAATTTTTTTTCCTCCGTATGAGAACGAATCCCTCGTCGCCAATGTGTTGTAGAGTAGTGGAGGCTTGTATTTCACTGAGCCGTTCCTAAAAAGGTTCGACGTAAAAAACGTTAGGAACTTGAAATAATAGTTAATGACGCAGCAATCCAGATGTGGTGGTTGATACTTTAATGTCCGACATCGACTGACTCACCAACTCACTGGGCTCCTACTACTACTACTACTACTACTACTTATAATAGGTGGGAGAGTCTATTAACAATAGAATAGGTGTGTTCCCGTATAACAATTTACAAGAGCCAGATTAGGTCGAAAATGGAGTACTGCTGCCATATATGGGCATGAACTGCTAAGTCTTCACTTTCCAGTCTCGATTGAGTCCAAAAGTGTTTCTGTCCTTGTGGGCGACGAATTATTTTCCACCCAACAACCCCTATCCCACAGACTAAATGTTGCAAGCCACTTGCTGTTCTACCGTTATTTCCAAGGAAAGTATTCAAACAAACTAAAGTCCTTAGTTCTGCCAGTTCTAACCATCACAGCTAAGATCCGCCATACCACGCACATCACCCTCATTCCCTTCGTATTCCGTTGGTGAGATTTCACTCTATCAGCTTCTACCCACGAACAGCTGCCTTGTGAAACCAACTCCCAAATGGATATTTCTCCGATCACTACAATCTTAACCTGTTCAAGTCTAGGGTCAATCGTTATCTTCTCCACATACTGTTGGAGTTTAATTTGAGAACAACAATTTCACAAGTTCACATTCTCGCTATTTTTTCTATCCTCACTTTAACCTCTTTTTAATTTCAAAATCGGCTCCCAAGGCCTTGATTCTTATCAGAGATAAGAATATATTTTCTGACTAAGGAGAGATCTGGAAAATAAAAAGGAATTCCACCACCATTATTCTTTCCATGGTGCCATAAAGTCTGGGTGAAACCTCACAGCTTCTTCACTTCAACCTGTTTTCAGTACCTTCGAAACCGGCTCCCAGGGTCCTGATTCTTATCAGAGATAAGAATGTGTTTTCTGACCAACAGAGGAGCCAGGAAATTTGTACAACGATTTTGGAGGGAAAAGTCCCCGATCCATCGGAGCCTACCAAAACTCCATAAATTTGGAGAATCTTGCCTATTTTGACAGTGAGATTTCTGCCCACTGTCTGTGAGGTCGACATTAGGGAGCTCCAGCACCGCTTTCACCAAAGAAGAACTACTAAAAAGGGCTGTCAAAAACGAACGTCGGTCCACTATTCAAGACCAATCCAAAGCTGCATCCCTTCACCACTCCTTCTGACGAGCCCAATGGACTTCTGTCGTCGACCAAAAAACTCACTCAGCTGCAGGATTCCTTCATCTGCGAACAAATTTCCATCTCTACAAGAACTGAAGTGTATCTATCTGAACCTTAGCAATAATATCTAATCACTTAAAGAACTCTTTAGGCGCTCAGAGAAATATTTTGAGCAAGCCTTTTTAAGTTAAGAACATTTTCTCTTTTCCCTTTCTTTCTCTACTAATCACCCTTTTATCCCTTTACCTTTTTTTATATATATATATATATATATTGTTAAATAAACACTTTCTTCTTTTGTTGTTACTCACCGAGCAGGAGTTTTTTCTTTATTCGTACGCGCCTAAAAGAGAAAGTTTGTCTGCTCTAATCTTGATGTTTTACTTGCGTTTTTTCGCAAATTTTTAAACCTCAACCCTATTTTTAAAAACAACACTTTCATGTGGGAAATCCGGGACCAATTTCCTAGCAATCTGCACATAAACAGTGCCTCTTACTCCGCAACCTTCTACATCGAGCGACTCTTGGGCCAGTTACAGGGTGAATAGCATTGAATAAAAAAACTTTTTGCTACAGCATAAAATACATCAATCTTAAAGAAATTGGTTTGAATGAATCAGAACATAAGTTTTTTTAGACACAGTTCAATTCCACCTACAAATTTGGAGTTCGTCTGTACGTAAGGATGAAATAGTTTTATATTTTGGTGCAATATGGATAAACTTTGTCTTTGTATATTGACAATACTTTTAATCTAGTTTCCGTAATGACCAAAGAGCACATTTATAAGCAATAAACATACATACTAAAGATTTTGGGGGTCAGAAATTGTGTAACCAACCAGTTTTCATCGTTTGTTAAGAGGTTTTGTAGCAAAAACATAATGTATGTCATTATAGAACTTACGAGAAACTATGAAACCAATACCTTTCGGCCCTCCCCTTATAGAATTCAGTTACCCGCTCTGTTTTCTACCCGATAACACCTTTCTAGTTCATCACTAGTTCCTGCTAACTTCAGCAGCCGTACGAGAACGGCACAACTCTTACCTTTGGCAACACTCACAGAAAAAAAAAAGAGTAATAATAGCACACACGAGTGGAGCAGTAAGAGGTAAAATAAGTAGTAATAGTAGTAGCAGTAGTAGGCCAGTGGTAACTGCCGTGTAAAACAGAAAGTCCGATTTAAGAAGTAACTATTTTATTCTGACGCAAGTTGTACAAACTTTGTGAGTATTTATGTTCGGCTTTCGGTCATCCAGAATGACTTCATTTTGGATCAGACTTTTTCTTTCTTTTAATTTCTCTTTCTCTCTCTCTCTATCGCACACACACTTTTTTTAGTTTTGTTTTACATTCCAAGAAATTCTAGAGAGAGAGGTTTGACGTTTTCTCTTTTTTATATGTTGCATTGAAAATAATAGCAATAAGAAGCTAGTGTATAAAAATGTGAAGAAAAGCTATTAATATTGCATTGATTGTGTTTTGGTTTATGAACCGTAAAAAAGTAAGACTTTATCATTCATAAATAACAAAAAATTAGATGAAAATAGCCGAACTAAAAGATAATTTATTAAAGGGAGCGAAGCGAGTACGTGAACATTGTGCAGCTGAGAAAGCTTTTCGACATTTAAATGGACAGATAGAAAGATATAGCGAAGTTGAATAGTGTTACTGTTAGTGTTATCATTTGAAATCTGGAAGCGAAATAGATCATTTATAAATAAAAGCATACGCTAGCATATAGCTTTGGACTTGGGGAATAATTACGGAGACCCAGTGTAGATTGAATTAAATAACATTAAGAAACAACCAAATCACGAAAGAAATGTGTTTACTTTATGACAATGAACACATTTTTTTAGTTGATAGATAGATTAGAATGGAAGAGGAAACAGAATTAGATAGGTAATATTCATATCAATGTAAAAATAGCAATTAAGAGTAGATGTAAAAAGACTGAAACCAATTAAATCTGATTTATTTTGATAATTTTACACTGATAAAATGATTTGCACGCGCTATTTTCATTTTCACAATGGAACTTGAAAAAAAACTTGGCAGTTAAGAAAGTTATCGATAACTAAACATATTGTGTGAATTGGTAGAAAATAAATGTTTCCTGTCTAGTTTTAATTAATAGAGACCGAAACTGCACGTTGTTGCTTGGAAATCGACACTTTAGATTCGTTAATAATGACTAGTGTTTTGTGGCAAAGGGCGGCCCTCAAGTCTGCCGCCCTTCCCCAGAAGGACTACAATATTACAGTGCGCATTACCCCTTAAAGTTTATATATATATATATATATATATATATATATATATATATATATATATACGACGAAATTATTCGTAAAACATCAATTTTTAATATATTTCTTAGAATCTACTGCCCGTATGATGCCAGTTTTTTCCATGTTTCTGTTAACGTGGTATTTAACACCTGAATTATGAAATAAAAGTACATTTGTATTTATTTTTTTTAAAATAAAACTGGGGATGTGTAAAAAAAAAAAAATAAGTCGAAAACGTTACTTCATTTTTTTCTAAATCGGGAAAACTTTAAAAACATTTAAATTTTTGCGTGAAAAATGTATGTATGTATGTATGTATGCATGTATATATATGTATGCATGTATGTATATATATGCATGTATATGTATGTATGTATATATATGTATGTATATATAAGAATATATGTATATATATATATGTATTTATGTATATATATATTTATGTATATATATGTATATCAATATATATTTATATATGTATATATATATGTATGTATACATATGTATATATATATGTACATATATATGTACATATATATGTAAATATACGTATTTATATATGTATGTATACATATGTATGTATATATATGTATGTATATATGTATGTGCATATATATATATGTATATATGTATGTGCATATATATATATATGTATGTATGTATGTGCATATATATATGTATGTATATGTATATAAATGTAGTTGTATATATATATGTATATATATGTATGTATATATATGTATATATATATATATATGTATATATATATATGTATGTATATATATGTATGTATATATATGTATATAT
>CAHIKZ030001001.1:900000-1162500 GCA_903632075.3 Acanthosepion pharaonis | reverse complement strand
AATATTAGGAATGCGGTCTTGGATAAATAAATTTCTGTTCCAGTTGCAGCAGTGGAGAATCTAGAGTTAATCTCAGAAAAACAAAAGTAATTTTGAATTAAAAGTGTTTTTCTTAAAATGTGCAGTTCTTCCTAAAGTGTAAAAAGTAATTCCCAATTTCAAATTTTGTGGAATATTCTCGTAATAATGTAATGACGAAATTGTAAGATATATAAAGGAATTGTCTCAATTCAGAGACACAAGTCATTATTCGATCAATATATTACTGCAGAGTTAGAGGGTCGAACCAACTTATGGGTAACTTTATGATATTTATTAAGCTTTGGTTAGTACGGCATAAGGACATAGATAGATGATTTTCTATATATACATAATACGCACACATATATATGTATGCATGACAAATTTTATATTTCTATTATCCTCTATGTGTCTATTTATCCCTCTTTTCTCTCTCTCTCTCTCTCTCTCTCTCTCTCTATATATATATATATATATATATATATATATATATATATGTATGTATTCTATATATTTATGTAATATGTATATATATATATATATAGAGAGAGAGAGAGAGAGAGAGAAAAATTGCATTTACCTAATTTAACTTTATGTAATTGTACATCAGTTTTCAGTTCTTATTTACACAACTAAAGATCAATTACGGACCAATATAAACATTGTACAGTTCTTGCTAAGCCAGAAGGACAAACTTGTTTAAAGAAGTCACCGAAGGAAGCAAAAATAGAAAAAAAACAAAAAAAAAACTTGATTATCTTCTAGGTCACATTCATCATTCCAACCCACTTGGGGAAATCTTTCATTATCAATCATTAGCGAGCTAATCACTGCTGGGTAACTTTTACAACATTCTACTGGAAAAATGTAATCTGGACATGAAAAATAATAAAAATTATGATGATATGTAAATGTATATATATATCTTTGTCTAGCACAGATGTATAATAATACCTAGTGAAAAACAAATTCATTAGCAATATTTTGCAAGTTCTTAAAATATTGCCGAATCATATAGGATTGTCCTGTCAATAAAGAAATGACACAACTTAGAAATATTGTGTTGAAGGAATTTCTAAACCGTGCTAATCATATGGCATATAATCATGACATTCTATTCACTGTGAAATTATTCACAGATAGAGTTTTCTTTATTTTTTTTTTTTCTTTATTTTTTTTAATAAATAACATGCTATTTATTTCTATATAAAGCTGGTTGTCAGGCTGTGTGGGCACAAAATTCTCACGTCAAAATTACTGACTTTTTGTTTGAGATATGTACGGTCATGCACTAAAAATAAATTTTAAAACATTTTGGTTTAAATTTTAACAAAACATAAATATTGTTTAACGTTTGGTTTTAAAATAAGAAACGAACACAAAGTTAATCATAAAAAATTCTTTCCAATTTTTGAAATTTGTTTTAAACTAATTTTAAGCTGTTTTACTTTTCCTATTAAGAAAAGTTTCAGTTGCTCGCTGAGTTTGTTAATAAAAAGTTATAGAAATCCAGATTTTTAAAATATTTTTAAAATCATGTAGGCTTCTTTTTAACAAAATAAGTTAATTTAATGTCTAATTAATTGAATTTCGATAAAATATATCTTTCTGCCTTTTTAATTTAATACGGACAGCTCGGATTGAGGAATCGGAGATCCAAGTTCGAATTCCATTACGTGCTAATACTCTTGGGAAAAGTTATGAATCCGCTTCTTCTCTCCCCAGCTATGGGTAAAAAGACGGATAGACTGTGTTTTGTAGCCTTGGGTGACAACTGGTCTACCGCAGAAAGAAATGGCAACCTACTGCGGGAAAATTCTGCTTCGTCAGTCATGTATTGAAAGATACATGATCGCCTAAACGTGTATCACGCATGGCACATAACTGACTGAAGATAATGAAAACGACATTTTAAGTAAGTGTGTGTGTGTGTCTGTTTTCTTATTAATTCGGATTAGAATTCAAGAAGTTAATGTATTAACTTCTCCATTCCGTTTCTGTCAATAACTGACGCACTTGTCAATATTTCTCACCTACACCTGGGGTCTCTTTATATTGTTAGCGAAGTTGAAAGAGGCTCCGATTAAGTTGTTGATTATTTCAGGCGCGCTCATTTCTTATTGGTCAAAACATATTTATTTAGGATTGTATTTAATCAACTTCAACTGGAAGTTATGCGTGGAGCCTATTGCGCAAAGCTCAAAATATGTCATTATGTTTTAAGCTATGATAGAGGTAACTTCCCGTTTCTGTTTTTAGTGTCACTACCATGGCGTTCTATACTCCAGGCCAAGTCATGGCGCAACTGAGAGCCAGAACTGGAGGCCTATTGAAAAATGTAGGATTTTCAGAAATTTTAGAAGAAAAGGAAGTCAACCACTTTATGAAATACTTAGAATAACATTTTTATTCACACCTGAGGATAATAGGATGTGTTGAAAGATAAATAAATGAAAATATGTATTTTTGCTATGAACACTGATAATTATTAAACAACACAAAGGGGTAATTATGATTTCTGGTAAAATCTATATTGAATCAGAAATTAATATTATTTACATGTGTCACTGAATGCTTTATTCAATCTATTCCCTGTGAGTGAATAAAGACTTTGGTTTAAATTTACATTACAGTTACTGGGTTTGAAAAACAGAACCCAAGAAGGCTGGAAGACATCAGCCAATGTGTGTATATAACAATCAATCATCACAGAAATATAGACAAATAAAACAAAATCATTCTAGGAAAGTTTCAAAACTTTTAGAGCTGGTTCTTTTTCTGATCTAGGTGTGCTATGTTTGCAAAAATTTTTCAAAACTATATTTGCAAAAATAGAAGCATGCTTTTTCTCCATGTTGAAAAAATGAAACTCAGAAATAAGCATAAAAATGTTACTTAATGACTTATAGCAAACCTTTTCCTTTATTGTATGGAAAAGGATGAAACAAAAAAATAACCATTGACAAGTGTGGTCAGAAGGAACTTTTAGTTTTCCACGGTCAATTAAATTGGTATATTTTCCATACTTTTCATAATAAAAATGGGTTTCACATTCACTGGGTTGATTATCATTTCTTGTAATATATCCAGCTATGTACACAAGAGCCATTTTTATTTCATTGGAAAGAGATGGTTCTAAATTTTCCAGATTGTCAAATATATCTGAACCTTCCTGACAAAGTTTATAATCACAAGATGTACATTGGTGACCTGGATTAACATCAAATTCATCAATATTTACATTTTGATTTAAAAGTAAAGATGTCTGCTTAATATGCAGCTTTTCAATACATTGTTGAACATTTATAAAATAGATGCCACCTGATCCTTGGCGAAGTTTACCAAATTCTTTTTCTAATGGATCAGTTGAAAATTGCCCAAGTAGTACATATTTATGACTTGTAGCTAAAAGGTGTCGACATAGACTAACAATTCCATAGCAAATATGATGTATGGCAGTAGCAGTGTTTTGGGATAATTGTTTTTTTATGATTAGCTTGACTGCCAGCCATATTAAGAGCCATTTTATCAAATTCAATGATAAAATCAAGTCGGGTGTCATTTGGAGATTTGATTTCAGCTTGTAGAGGATCATTATGTAATTTATCAATTTGAAGGCATTTAACATTTAAAATTTTCCACCATGTCAAAGTCTTGTTTATGAAGAGGGCAGTATCATTCTTGCCTGCACTTATTTCAGAGTAAGTGAGAAGTGCATTATATGTTTTTTCAGAAAACACTCTGAGGCAAGTAGAAACCTGTTGTCTTTCTATTGGCTTTGGAGCAATGGAAATTTCATTTAAATCTGAAAGTTTGACTAGTCTTTCAGATTCAAAACGATATAACTGTTTAAGATGTGTCCATTTTGCAACTCGACTTACTCCATCATCATCAAAGATTAGTTCTCCTGTTTTTCTGTCAGTCACAAATTGCGAATATTTTTCAACAGATGAACATAATCAAAAAGCAAATGTTTATTATCTTCAGTTAACCAAGGTTTTTCAGGAAGTGTACGATATAATTTTAAAAAAGCTTGATTTGCGCGGTTGCCATCACATATAATAGCCTTTACATCAGCTGGTACATATGTGAGGGCTTGGACTGTTAACTCAATTTGTTCAAATAAAAAGGCGGATGTTAATTTTAAAATTGGAATCAATTTTGTAAGAAAATTTGGACCCCCATTGAGACATGTGAACATTGAACATTATACCAAGTACTGTTTGAGCAAGTACAGATGGATTGTCAACTGATTTACCAAATAGTTGTTTGCCATGATATAGCAATATCTTTTTGATATATACTTTATCATGGAGAATTATGCACCCTTTTGACTGGTATTAAAAGTATTAAATATAGATAACAAAAAAAGATTTTTCATTAAGTCTTGAAACTTTTGACGTCATCCTTCATAATGTTGCTAATGAGGGTAATTGAAAATCATATCTTAATTCATTATACAATGTCCGTGATCTTGCATAGTACCCAAAAGCATGCACAACTATATCTGAGCTGTATTTTATTCCAACCATTTTGGGAGCCATTGCTAAAATTGTTGACTCAGGATATTTTTCTTGTGATCAAAAGCCATAGAATTTAAATATCGGATGATTTCTTCCAGTTTTGACCAAGTATCAACTGTATTTATATGATTTTTGGACAGGCTGCTAATATAACACTTAACTCCATAATGAAATGTTTCAAAGCGCAAATTGTTATAAATTTTCAACATAAAGAGAGGAATACCATCAATAGATTTTGATAATTGAACAGTTAAAATATTTTCATCCAAAAATGCTACAACTGGACATATAAAGTCTTTTTTGTTGTTGAGCAGACTTTCTTTCAAATTTGTATAATTTTATCTAATTCTAAAAAAGCATTAAGTTCATCAGCAATTTGATTTCTAACAGTACTGGAGGTGTTTTTTATATTCCTTTGAACAGCTGGGGGTGTTGGTATTTGACTACTTGGCACACCTGGCCATATAGATGGTGGATTTTTTGGAAGTATTTTTCCATTAACTTTTATGGTATCAAAATTTGAAGGCCAATGTTGTTTACTTTAAAACTTTATATTAAATTTAAAAACATTCATAAGTAGCCTTTCCTTTCGTTTGGTTATTTTAATATGCTTTAAAGTTAAACTATATAAATAGGAATATATATAACTTTTTTTTTTACTTTAAAGCAAAACAATGAAAAGTAAAGTAAAAATAATGCATTTTGTCCTTTAACAAAAATATCAGAAAAATATTAAAATAAATATGATAAATAAAATGGTATTATTATACTTGTCTTGTAAAATAAATTTTGTAGTCAAAAGGCGTAAAAAAGGAGACCTTTCTAAAAAAAAAAAAATAATTAAAATATTGATATTAACTGCATGTAATAAATTTATTATTGTTATTTTTTTCTTTAATTCTAATAAGTAAAAAAATACTTACAGTTCACCAATTGGTAACTAATGTAGTAAAAATTATCATTTATTCTTTAACTTCGGAAACAAAAGCGCGAAGAAATTTCCCTGTTCAACAATAAGTGACCAAAAGTAAATTTCAACGATAAAACTCATTTAATTTATACTTTATAGCATTAAAAATAGACTGTTTTAACTTCAATATTCGTAGACATTATAATCGTAAATTACGGTTATAATTGACGATAATCTATTAACAAAAGATTAATGATATCATTTAAACCACCTGGATAGTTACTATATTTCCCGGCAAATGTGAAGTAGCATTAATAAGGCGAAAAACTTAAAAGCTTTTGAAACATTTACTTTGTTTTCCAATTGATAAGAAAAGAGAAGAAAAGGCATTTCTTCCCATTTTCCTAAATGTTATAAAGAATATCAGGTTAGAAAGATAAAATGATGAATTTAAAATTAAAGTGTTAATTTACTCACGTACCTTAATGACTCTTAGAGCGTTTGCAATGGAAACAAACGAAGATTTTCCTGTTTTTTGTTTTTTTTCTGTTTTCATTTCGACTTGTATAGGATGATCGATCCAAATCTATGAATGGAACAATTTATGCTTTGAGTTCTGATCATATTTTTCATGGTTGCATCCGAATCTTTGGCTTGTTATTCCAAATCATGCATTCTTTAGTTTATACTTTTTAAAAGTTAATTTAACGCATGCCTTATGTTCCTTTTCATACACCGTGATATGCATTTTATCTTGAGTTTATTTTAATTTGTTTTATCATTACGTACTTTCTAGGATTTATTGTAATGCACTACTTGCATTGGCATTGTTTTAAATTTCCTGTTTTTAACCAATCCCAAAATATTTCAACGGTTGTATATTTGTCATTTTCAGAACAACAATAGCAAGAATATTAAGAACAACATCATCAATATGCAGCTTGCCTCTTGGCTGAAAGAGCTGCGTGTCTTTCACTGCTGTTAGAGTAGGTACCTTCATGAGATCGCTAAAAAGAGCATAGCATGATGAAAAGGACACGAAACTTGACGAAAACAAAGTTTTATCGTCTAAATGTTTATGTTATTATTAAGAGAAAAGATCAAAGTATTTTGGGGGTATTTTTTTTACATTTTTTAATCGTTCCTAGCACGTCCAAAATTTTCGTTAAAAGTATTTTTTAGTCAGCAAAATTAACAGATAATCATGTAAACCATTTTTTCCATTTCATAAAAAAAAATGAAAATCTCAGTTTGAAAATCAATTATAATTTTTTCAAAACTTATTTTAAGAAAATTAGAAATTATAATGTTTATTTAAAATATTTTGAAACAAGCATTACTTAGTTTCTGCGCCGAAAAGATGTAGTTTGAAAATAAAACAAAGCAGGTCATAACATTTCGCGTCACTTGAGAGGTGACTTAAGACATTTTCATGGCGTATTGATAGCTTACATGAGGATAATTTATTCTACGGAAGGAGAGAAGTGAAATTATTTAGATTTAAGTGAACAAATTATTTACCTCGTTATTTTTAAGGAAAACTTTCAGCGCTTTATTTTTTTATTTTTTTGTACTTAGCTTTCACCTTTATGTTTACGGTGCTTTATGGAAAATATATTATAAAGAAATTAAAATAAGACTGTTGAGAGTGAGATTAAATTTCATAAGAAAGGTATCTAATTAATTTATAGGTACCTTTCTTATGAAATTTTATCAGAAGTGTACATAAAATACAAATTTAATTTCATAAGATGATACTGATACTTGTAGGTACCCTTCTCAATTGAAATTGAAAAATCAACTTAACTTCTCCACACGTGTTTCGCAAAAATAAATCTATCTCAAAAGGACATTTACGAAACTGAATGCGGCTTTTAACTAATTTTAAAATATTTTAACAACTTAAATGTAAAAACCCATTATAATTAAAGAAATACAAAATAACTGTATTAAAAATTCAGTATTTAAATTAAGTACTAGACAGAAACTCAATCCACGTGACTTTTTTATTTAATTGCTGGCATGATACTTCCGGTCTTCCGTAGATTTGATTTGCAGTCGTATTATTGACACAAATTTAATTTTTTTATATACTGGTGTTCGTTAGTTTGTAAGAAACTTTGGAAATTATAATCTGTAAATATATATCTACTCAATAACAGCATTCCTTAAATTGTACAAACTTTTCCCTAATTTTAGAAGAATTAACAACATTTAGTGTAAAAATAATAAAATATTTTAGAAATAACAAATAATTGTTTTAAAAATTCATTTTTCATCGAAATATCTTTTTGCTTTCAGACAATATTGTCCATGTTCATTAAAATAAATAAAAGCAATTAAAATCTTTTGAAATTAAATAATATTTTTGTTTTATTGAGTTTTGTATGTTACAATTCAGAGATGATTTTCAGGAAGAGGTGGTCCAACTAAAAAAAAAAAAACATGATTTGGTTTCTCAAATTATAGAGTTTTCGTACAATTGGTTATGGGGAGGGGTAATACATATGAAAAAAAATTGCCGTGACTTTAAAAAAGGAAAAGATATTTATAATAAGTTCCATCATTTGTGAATAGTTTCTGAAAGTTTCATTAAAATCCGACAATTATTTTTATTTTTTCAAGATTTTCAAAATTAATGTCTGTCATACAGAAAAAAAACGCGCTAAAATTTTATATGTTACTTAGTAGTTTTTAAAAAATATTTTGTTCTTTCCTCTTAATAATAACAGAAACATTCAGGCGATAAAATTTTGTTTTCGTCAAGTTTGGTGTCTTTTTCATCATACTATGCTCTTTTTAGCGATCTCATGAAGGTACCTAAACTGTTGTTTAAAAACAATCAACCTTTATTTCCTATCCTCATTTCCTTACTTTTGTCACGGTACTAAGCCGAGCTTTATAAATATTCAAAATATCAATATACCGAGTATATATCTTACAATATCCACAATATCTTACCCTAAATTCTGGTAAATGAAAATTTCCGAAAACCTAAATCTTTTTTTTTTTTCATCAAAACCGTTTACACACCAAATCTAAATATCGGCGCCAAATCTGTGCTGGACGCGATTCACGTTTAACCCAAGTGTACTGTTGAATTACACGATCAGTAGTGTTTTTTGCCTTCTGATATTTTTATTGATTTTTACGCTGAAGACAACAGTCACCAAGTTGACAATATTTTACTTAGGAATAAATAAGAGCGTTATTATTTATATAGTATGTCTTTCTTTACCCACTAACACTTTATTAGTAGTCATCCGTTTTATCTCGCGTTTATCTGTAGCGCCCTGTTTAGTCAAAATTCAGTCTTTCGGTGTTAAGAGTGACTTCTTCATGGCTCAGGCCTAAGCAATGGTATATGAAGGCAGTGCGCTGCAGAGACAGAGCCGTTTTAACGCATAGGCCCGATGGGTATTTGCCAGGGGGTGGGGCACGAGCTCATAGCCCCATGTTAATCTGTGTATGTTAAATGACTTTTGTTACAGAAGCCCTTTTTTAGGAAATACTATAAATATAAATTGCCACAAGCCACGCGTATTGCGATTGGTGAAAATATATGACATAGAAAGATCCATTTCATTTGAGTTAGTTCTCGAATAAAAAAGAAAATGGGAGAATGTCCCCTTTTGACTTAGAAGAAACTGGAAATGTCGAGGATAATCTTCAAAGAGGTCATCCGTCTATTTAAATGGAAGGGCTAGTTTGTTTCGCCAGTTCAGT
This sequence comes from Acanthosepion pharaonis, assembly GCA_903632075.3. Taxonomy (NCBI): domain Eukaryota; kingdom Metazoa; phylum Mollusca; class Cephalopoda; order Sepiida; family Sepiidae; genus Acanthosepion; species Acanthosepion pharaonis. The sequence goes on along the minus strand of CAHIKZ030001001.1, from coordinate 1,153,320 downwards.
TCACTTGCAGACAATTTCGCTATCAAAGAACTCACCCTGACTCCCGACGGTCAGTCTTCGCGCAGTCCTAGCACAGACTCGCCGGTAGAACTCACATTTTTATCCATTAATATTTGTGACCAAGACTTTCTGTTGGAGATAATATTATGTTTTATTTTTTCTCTAGTTTGCTTTCATTCTTAAATTTTTCCTAGACTGAAACGACATTGTTTTGAATGTTTAATTGCAATATATTATATATATTTACTTTTGTAAATAAATGATTTTTATTGTTATAAAACTCTAGCGTTGGTGATATTTCTTTATTCTTCTTTTCTTTCACTTTCTCTCTTTTTTTTTTTTTTTTTGTCGAAACCGATTCAATAAGTGTAGATTTCACTCCAGACATCTCACATACAGATCAACCTGACATTTACTGTTCGATACATTAAAGGCTGTGAGTCTGTGGAAAGTTTCATAGTGTCCATCCTTATCTTTTCTCATGGAGCAAAGGATACAACATTGTTGTTGATTTTCTTAATGTGAACAAAATTCCACTATCAAACTGCCGTTGTCAGTCATAAGATAATGCCTCAAATATGTCTGGATAATATACTGGATTGCATGCACGGATTCATCAGCTCAATGAGTTCGCCATCTATGTCCCCTGTGTTGGACACAGCCTGACCTTGGTGAAAGTAAAAACAACAGAGTATTGTCTACAAACTGGAACATACTTTGACTTTGTTCAGCATCTGTATTCATTTTTGCTAGTTCTATTCATTGCTGGAATGTACTGACATTATCTCTAGGAAAGGATTTTGTGCTCAAGCATCTGTCTGACACACGATGGTTAGCATATTTTGATGCTCTGTATAGGGGGTTCGAGAAAATAAAACATGCACTGGATTCTCTATCAGCTGACAATGAACAGCAAGTGAATACAAGGCGAGAGGCAGAAGGATTGAGAAAAAATTGAAAACCTGGAATAGTTCTTTCTTACAATTCTTTGAAATAACATTAGAAAGAATGAACAAAACAAGCAAGGTCCTGCATTCAAAGGATGTTAACTGCCTTGTTGCTTCTTGTGCCTATGAAAATCTTTCATCAGGAAACTAGAGACAAATTTAGTGAATATGAAATCAAAGCCAGGAGTATGTGTCCAGATATAAATTGCAGTGATGGGAAAAACGAAAACGAAATGTGCATCTTAATAGTTATGATGGATCAGCAAAAAAGGTACTTCTCAGTAACAGCGAAAAGTTCAAGGTGGAAACATTTCCCCCTATTCTGAACACTAATCTTTGAGCAGACAAAACGTGCAGAGGCTTATTTACAGATTTTATATCTGTTTTTTCCTTCGGTGAATTGAAAACCATTAGTTCTGATGCACTAAAGAAAAAATGTAAACAACTGGCTAATATGTATCACAAAGACCTGAATTATGATGACCTTTTAAATGTGAGCATCGCAAGCACTACATGGCTCCTGATGAAAATTGTTAGACTCTCCCTGCACTGTACAGATAAATAATTTCGGACAATTGGAAATCTGTATTCCCGAATGTTGAAATTGTACTCAGTGTACATGTGCATGATGGTGAACAACTGCACAGGAGAACGTTCTTTTCAAGAATGAAACTTATAAAAATATGCTTCGTAGCATAATGGGGCTGCATCACTTGAACTGGCTTTCACTCATGTGCATGGAAAATGGCATACTATTCCTGAAGACCATTTTCGATTCTCTGAAAAGAAATGCCGCAAATGCTTGTTAAAATAAGAAGTTAGTAGTAATTTCATACTGTGCTATCTAATCTGTGTGGCTTACTGAGTATTATTGTGTTTTTCAAACCTTGTGTATTGTTCAAATGTTTATCATGTTGATTTGTTCCTGCTGTACAGCGTGTTTTTAATCTTTTAACACCAGTTTTGTTGAGGTGACAATAAAATAATTTATATTTAATATTATCGACCATTTACTTTTTATTCTTGTGTGTGGTTTTCGTAGGGGACCCAGCGCACTGGTTTGCCCAGGGGTCCATAATGCTGTTACGAGGTCTCTGGACACAGACCACATGGTCCCGTCTCGTTCATGGCGACAAGATCCAAAGGAACACAAGTCATTACATTTGGAGCCGGCTTGGCTGCAGAAGTTGCTGGAACGTTCTCAGTGACACTTTATTACTATACAAATAAACTATAATATCTATAATCTTTATTTATCCAACAAAGTGTGATTAATCATAATGTTCTCTTGCTTATAAATATTATACTGTATAGTGAAGAAGTTGGTCACTTTAAAACTTTCGGATATAAACTATATATAGGTATATAGGTATATAGGTATATAGGTACTAACATTCTGAAATCTAAACAATTCTGAAACTTTTCTGTTCCCAGTGGGTTTTGGATAAGATATTTATTACTGCACATGATTATTTTTCACTTGTTGCTATAATTACTATAACTCCTGCAGTTGTTGTAAGAAAGAAAATATATGGCGCTTTCATTGAGAAATTCGATGCCGTGTAGCTATCCTTCATGTCACAGTTCTGTTCTTGTGCACAGTAGGTAATGCAACTCGAATTCATATCTACCAATTGCACCGTCTACTTCCGCTGGTCCTAAAATAATCATCCTAGCTTGATTCATAATGTTTGTTGTTTTTTTCCCCCAGGTAATTTCTTAAATTTCACTATTAATTTTTATTCTTTTTTTCTAGTTTTATTTCAAACATCGACATCATGGCCAGTAGTTGTTGTGACAACAATAAAAAAAGCCCTGAAATGAAATCAAGCTATTTTATAGGTAGACATGACGAGAGAGAGAAATTGAAAACATTTCTGTGTGAAAGTGACCTACCTCTGATTCAGATCTACGGCCTTCCTTACGTCGGCAAAACACAACTTGTTAAAACTGTAAGTATATTTTTTATACCTCACTATCTCCTGATTCACACTCTTATCGACTTAGTACGTCAGTACCTACTGTTAGAGTAGAAATAAGTATGTTTTTATTACAAAGTTAGCAGTTCCTGCTATTAATGATTATTTCTTAAAATATGACTACATAACATGTAGATAAATATTTGATTCTACAAAGAATCTCTCGCTGGCACACATATTTTAAAAACCGTTGTTACATTTTTGTCTGATTTTTGTTATGCTAACTAAAGGAAACAGGTATATTGTGGGAAATTTTTCCCGGGTTGAGGTTAAAAAATTGCGACAAAAATTGAATAAAAACATCAAGATTAGAGCGGACAAACTCTTTCTTTTAGACGGACGAATAAAGAAAGATTCAAAATCCCGCTCAGTGTGTAACAATAAAAGAAGAAAGTGTTTATTTAAAGTTAAAGGGATAAACACAATTACGAGAGAAAGAAAGGGAGAATAAAAAGTCCTTTAACTTTAAAGGAAGAGAAAATGTTCATAAAAGAAAAAAGGCTTGCTGAAAATATTTCTCTGAGCGCCTAAAATTTCTTTAAGCGAGTAGAAGGTTGTTAAGGGTCAAAACACTCACAGTTTTACTTCAGAGTTCTTGCAGAGTAGGAAAAATCGGTGGATACGAAATTCCGTAGTTGAATGAGTTTGTACGTCGACGACAGAAATCTTCAGTCATAAGGAGGCAGTTCTCAATTAGTTTTTTTTTTAGTAGTCAGCTAACGTTCTGTCTCTTCAGTCCAGTAGATCTCTTTCTTGAAGATGAATGCCTTTCTGTAGTCAACCCGTTGTTACCTCAGACGGTTGTTGAAGTTATTCACTGCCAAATTAGGCGAAGATTCTCCAAATTTATTTAGATTTGGGAGGCTCAGAAGTATCGGGGACTTTCCCCTCCCAAATTGTTATACAAATTTCCTGGCTTCTTCATTGTTTGAAAAATATATTCTTATCTCTGATAAGAATCAAGGTCTTGGGAGCTGCAACATGCTATGAGGTTTCCTGCATACTTTATTGAAATAATAACGGTGGTGGAATTCCTTTTTATATTTTCCAGCTCTCTTGTTAGTCGGAAAATACATTCTTATTTCTGATAAGAATCAAGGCTTTGGGAACCGGTTTTGAAAGCAAGGAAAAAGGTTGGAGTGAGGGTTGGAAAATAGGCTAGAATGTGAACTTGTAAAATATTATATTCCTGGTTCTCAAATTAAATTCCAATAATATAAAGTTGAGCGGACTTATCGTAGGTTATCAGTTATTGATGAGTTGTTTCTCGGTATTTAATATCCCACCCACGAGAAATATATGTGGCACAAGGCCGAGTTTAAAGTGGATTTCTCCGAGCCCGTAGGCTCGACCAAAAATATCCCCTTTGAACCCGCCTAGACGGGTTCAGGGCCTGTCTACCTCCCCGGACGAAACTTTGCCCTTCGGCAGAGCTTCGTCCGGGTTCCTCTCTGGCTTTTTTTTCCTAAGCATAGCTTGGATGTGGCACAAGGCCGAAAGTAAGGGACACCCAGTGAGGATCGAACTCACTACTCATTCGTAATTGTTTTAGCGAGACAAGCTTGCTAACCATTACACCACCTCGAGGTGCCCAAGACAAGTTGTTTCTCTTACGACAACGTCCGTTCCAATAATATATAGATATAATTGATTTGGGTGTATATTGGCTTTGTGTAAGGATTAAAAGAAAATGCACAGAATATTGATAATACAAAATAAACTTTTATATATCGCAATATAATAATATAGAAGGATAAAGAGAATGTTGGAAATTCAAAAGTTTAAATGTAAAAGGCGTAGAGAAAATGTCCAGAGGAAAGTAAATGTATGAATGTCTGTTTGTATCCAAATACAACAGTCGCCACTTGACAATGTGGTGAAGGAGGCATATTTATTTTCAATGTAGCAACGAAGGTTTAGTTGTGTAAGGACGTCAGTTAGTTGTGCAATTCTCGTATTTCGTCTCTGGGTATATTACGATAACCGCAGCATCGGAGAAAGGGCAAAATTTATTTATCGATATTTGTTTTAGGGGATTTTCCAACTGTTTATATATACATCTATAGATCCACTACGAAAAGGACGCTCTGCTTCTCATTGGCTCGCAGCCTGATAGTAAAAGTTTTTTGATTGGTTGGTTGAAATATCCATTTTTAGAAATGGTAAAATGTTGCTTTCCTTGTTATTATTTGTTTATTTCTTTTCTTACATTCTGATTGTGAAAGGTTTCTGATTTGTTGGTCAAACTATGGCTTTGTTTACCTGGCGATTTTTATTATCCGTTCATTTTTAGAGATGGCGAAATTTTGTTCTTCTTTTTTTATTTGTCTATTTCTCTATCACTACAAACTATACGTGTTTCGAACGTCCAACATATAAAATAAATAAGTAATTTCACAAATCTTATATCTATTGCTCCACCGACCTTCGATTCCGAGAAAATTTTAATTTGCTTTAAATTTTCACTTCGAATTTAAAATATTCTCAGAATTTCTATTTGAGAGTAATATCTTCCTTCCGAGATTTATGGATTCAGAATTAATTTACAAGAAAAAAAACTAGAATCAGACCATTTAAAGAATGTAACATGTTTTTCTTTGCAAGGCGGTTGCAAGCTTTAAAAATATTTTTCTACGTAAAACTTATATCATAATCTTAGTTTAAAATATTATTTTTGCAAAATATTGCATTATCTTTCTTTTTTGTGTTACCTTTCTTCTTTTTTCTAAATATTTTTTTGAATACGTAACTTTTTAATAATATTTCGTTGGCACTGGTACTATACTAGTCGTAATAATACTGATATGATTTATTCGTTGAAAAACGATTAAGAGCTTTTACAGATTTTAAACTTCAAGTGAAAGACTATCATGTTAAATCAGAAAAAATCAATTAAAACATTAAAAAAATTAATTTTTCGTTGTTTTAAATGGAGTTATTTTAAATGGAGCAAAACAAAAAGAAATATAAATGACTAATCCATATAAGTACAAAATTTTTTTAAAAAAAAAGAACAGTTAACTCCTTATAATATTTCAAATAAAAAAAAAGTAAGTTGAAAAAGTAGTAGAGAACAATCGTTATCATTTATTGAAGGTTCAACAGAAGAGTGAGAGTAAAAGTTTGAAAATTATTATTTATGTTTAGGTATTTTTATATTAGTTTGTTTGTGTATTATTATCAGCCGCGAGTACCTTATTTCCTTCCTTACCTTCTTGTTGAATATTTAAATCTTAGTCCAGAATTCACTTAATTTGATGTTAAAACGTAATTTAAATTAAAACTTAATTAAAACTTATTTGATCTTAAAACTTAATCCGTTTGTTTTAGCAAAACAAAACCAACCAACAAACAAGAATGTAATATTGGCTTTTATATAATAATGAACCTGGCAATATTACCGTTGTACCGTGTTAAACTGGTGTCAGGACACCTGATCTTCAAGACAGACGTTCACATTCGGATGTGAAAGAGATTGTTATGAAGTTTTGGAACCAGACTGCCAGCAGGGTATTTATGCTAGTTGATGATAGCGCTATAATTGTGTCGAGTGTGTTCTATTAGAGTACACAAAGACCACTAGTAAAAGTGGAAGTTGACTTGACAAATGTAAAATACACAGCTCCTGTAGCGGAGTATTTGCAACTCTCTAGGCTCGCCACATTTTCCAATGAGGATGATAATCTTCATCGAGTGCAAGTGACGACATGAAACTAGTCCCAGGAACATTCCACTACTTCCAAGTTTTTCATTGTTTCCACAAAGGCTCACTAGTTTTTTAAGTTCTATTGATCATGTATGGAACATGTTGAAACCCTCACTAAATTACCTGTGACAAACTTAACACCTCTCGGTTATGGAGAGTCCTAGAATGTGCTTTATAGATATGTCTCTGCAATGGCACCAGTCGTTCATGCCATTTCGTGTAGCCGCCATTATTTAGGCGAAGGATGGAACTACAACTTTTTAAGTAGCTGTCTCCATTTTTTGGTAATTCCGTCTCTAGTTATAAATACTTATTTAATCAATTTAATACCACAAATAAAAAACTATTACTCCCTGAAAAAATATTGGAGTTGATGATATGGGTTTTACAGAAGTAAAGATAATAAATAACACTATTTCAAATTGGTAAGAAGAAAATCGTTTTAATTTGGTCTCTTGTTTAAAGAAATAAGCTCTTTACATTACGGTTATGATAAAAATATATAATAAATTTCGAGCAATAACAAAATTGCCACAACATTAAATGAGTGTATTAACATTCTGTAATTGATTTCGCATCTACCGTGTCAACAAAATATCCACAGTTTTGAAAGTGATATACGTGAGGATTTGGTCGTTAACACATACAAGCATAGGAATAATAATTTTATTTCCTAAAGTGATTTGCTTTCAAGTTTTTACAGTACTATTTTATGATATAAACGCGATAACCGCGTCCTAAATATTATTTGATAGGCCCAGATATGCTTTATAGGCTGATAATATGAATATTAGTGATATTTTCTAAGTCAACGCTAGTGCGGCGCCTAATGAGAATCGAACTGCAGAATTGATATGCGAGACGATTTTGTTAACCAACCCGCTACAATCAGTATCCAGTAGAATGAATATTACTTGCTTATTTATTGAAAGTTCAGATATAGGGTTGTATTAAAAATATTAATTTCTGTGTACTTCTTTTTCTTAGCCATTGAAGCAGGGATCCATATTTTATATTAGCGTGTAATTATATAACCGAGGAAACGATAAAAACATTTTTTCTTCTATACTTGCCATTATTGCAAACGTTAGTTTATAAGTTATGTACTTTTTTCTTATCTTGGTAGGCTCTCCAAGAAATAATCCTTGAGATCTCGCCACAACCTCTCCATTGGGATTATTTCTGCATCAGTAACGACACTGAATGGTCAACAATCCATGAATCTTTGAACAAGTTCCTCTCCTCGTCCAATGCTCCACCACCTCATATTTACGTTTTGGATGATTTCCATAAACTAAGACCGAGTGCTTGGCCGTCGTTTCAACAAATCTGTGATACAGTCTTTATTCGTTTCCCTTCTACCAGAATAGTTTTAGTGGTTAGTGGTTGGAAAGCATTCACTATTACAGGCATTGCTTATGAGAAATTGAAGCTTCAGCCCTTAAGTCTCGCTGAATCAACGTCACTTTTCTGTCGCCGGTCTGGACTGGCTATCTCGGAAGAGACTGAGGCCTGCGTGAATTACTTAGTTGAGAGCTGCAATTCCCTTCCTGGTCTTCTGGTACGCCTATCTGATCGCCTTGAGGATTTGCTAAAGATGATGTCCCTCGAACATATTTGTCACTGTCTTAATACAGCTGATAATTTTTACGATTGTTTGACTTCTTCGATGCCTCTGAGTCGAGATGCAGCCATTTTTGACTGTTTTGAAGAGTATATAACAAACTTGCCGCCTACCCAACAGCGTGCCTTGTCCATTTTATCATGTTTTGATGGCCACTTTGGCGTAGACGTTGCGACTAAAATGATCGAAACAGACAGACAAAGTACGTTTTATAATTTAGTGTCACTTGTGGAACAAAAAGTGATTACTTCGGATGTTGATTTTAAGACGTTTCGAATACAACGAATTGCACGAGATTTTGCCGACCAGCGGTTAAAGCACCTACGATGCAACGACGTGATTAAGCTCAAATACATTAATATAATCGGTGAAGCGCTCGTAAAGGCTCAAGATATCTACAATCGGGGCCTTCTAACTGAAGCCATTGGTATTATCAACGAAAACTGGGAGAATATTGAAAGTCTGATGCGTCAAGGTGTTCACCACTCATCTGATCAAAATATCTTCCCTGCGTATTACCAAGTAAGATTTTCCGACTATTCTTTTGAATAATAGTTTTGTTTTTTATGCTGATTCATGAAACGGTTTGGAGGAAGAGTAATAAAAAAGAAATAAAGGTGATAGAAAGTTAATCGATGAAGAGTGTAATTATGTCTAATTAAACTTTTTAGAGTAAATTTTATTCATGTATATATTCTTTATCCAAATTGAACATTAAATTCTTACACTTTGAAAGAAAGTTACTTAAGATAACATTTAAAAAAGTATACATATACACTAATTAGGTAAAGATACAGTGAATTAAATAAAAGATTAAAATTTAAAAAAATTATAACTGAATATAGCGAAAAGCAAAGTGTAAGGTTATGAAGCAAAATCCGTTTATAACGCATTTCCACTAATATCTCTTGTTGACTATAACATTAGACTATATTTTCCCCCGTTATATAGTAATGGAATTCAAAAATTGACGGAGATGAATGACATATTTTTAGTCACTTCATTTTTCACTATAAACTTTTTAAAATTCTCAAAAACATTCACTATTAAAGCACTGAAAAACTGAAATAAGCATTATAAGACATACGGAAAAAAAAACTGGCATATCAATGATTAAAAAATACAGTTTCGAAAGATTCTTTTTTAAAATTCTTTGTTCTACTTTTAAAAATATTGTAAAAAGTATTTCACTATTTTTGTTAATTTGAGTAGAATTGCTTTACACTTGTCTATTGTAGCCTAAAAGTCATTTTACGACATAAGTAAGCTCTTGAAATCAGAACTAAATTTAAATCACCACCATTACACAAAAATAATTCTCACAGATTTCATAATAATAATAACAATAAACCAGAACAAACATGGGCAGAATCACAGAATTGGATGTTGAATGTGCACTATAAAAAGCATACAAATGGAAATTCTCCAGCAATAGATAAATTTCTAAATTTTGTCACTATTATCTAAGTACAGCACACAAAAAAATAATCAAAGAACTTCAAGAAATGGCCCATCATCTTACTAAAATTCCGACATGGGTAACCAAAGGAATTACCTTCCTTCTACCCAAGAATGATGACACAAATGTCCCAAAACTACAGACCAATTGCATGTCTTCCCACTACTTACAAACTGTTGATATCTATTTTGACAAAACAGACATATTCATTCTTAGAAAAAAAATTACATACTACCTCTTGAACAAAAAAGGTGCAAACGTGGCTTTTACGGATGTAAAGACCAATTACTTATTAATATGATGATCTTGGAAAACTGCTTCAATATAAAGAAAAATTTCAGTCCTGCCTGGATAGATTACCGTAAGGCATTCGATAGTGTAATCCATTCCTGGATCTTAAAGTTTTTAAATATATACAAAGTATCACACGTCGTCATCAATTTTATAAGATATTTCAAAAGAAAATAAGCATTCTATTTTATATGGATGACTTAATGTTGTATGTTAGGAATGACAGTGAGCTAGAACATAATTATGGCCATTAATAGCCTTTCTATTCCAGTGGTACAATATAGTTTTAACATCTTGAACTGGACTCTAAATGACATCAGATAAATGGATTCTAAGCCAAGAAATATTCTTTCAAAGCATAACATGCATAATCCAAAAGCTGATGCAGACTGTCTATACCCCATAAAGAAGGTGGAAGAGGTTTTATTCAGCTAGAATTGTCATACAAGACAACAACTATTGGTTTACTAACATACAAGGAAGCAACAAAGGAGTGGATAATACAATTAGTCAAACAACACGAAAATAAAATGTATGTGTGATACTGTCTAAAGCACAGACTGCTATTTGTTTTTAATATCCTGTTTATGTATTGCTATATCATAAGATGACCGAAGACTGGGATTTTTATCAAAATATCTACTACCCACTATTATACTTAGATCAAACTCGGTATTGTCTATCAGGGTGAACAATTCTATTTTCCTTCAGTGTGTGTGTGCAGGAGCATCTGTTATCGTAAACAGCATACTACAAATAAGTATAAAATCTTTAAATATTGTTAAAAATAATAAAAAGAGCATTGGCTATGAGTTTCCTTTCATTTATAGAATTTAGATACAATTTATGATTCTTCTGCAATAATAAAGATATTTATTTGCGTTCTTTGCTATTTCAAGTGATCTTTTCATTTTACTCAGATAGCCCTTCAAGCTGAAAGCGTTTTATCATCCTGCTACCCGAGGGCTGCAAAAGATTTCTTTCGTGGATGTTTGGATAACTCTTATCTGTTTGGGGACAGAGAAGAACAGGCCTTAATGAAGGCGACATATGGACGTTCCATCACCGCCTATCCAGGTGAGTTCCACTATTTGATTAATTCATAAATGAATGAATGATTAAAAAAAAAAAAAAACGCTGAAAGCACTTTTGTATGTTGTGCGTTGTAATAGGCTAACTCTCACTTGAGCTTAAAAAATACATGCCATGGCAAGTAATGAACTAATTACTCAACTCCTATCTAAAAAAAACACCTAAAAATGTTAGCAGAGAAACAAGAACATTCGAAATGAAAAAAAAATAGTTGCACTGAAAGAAAATGAGAACATTTGAAAAGAGAGAAGTAAAATATCAACCTATTGAAAATTCCATGGATCATAAAATATGACAGAGTAGCCATCATATTATTTATTAATTCACAGGAGGGACCACTGAAATGAAATTCAAGATGAAATGTCATAAAGCAGCCCTACTCATCAGACTAGACAGGATACCAATATAATTAAAAGAACTCCGTATAAGATATTTAACTGGTTTTGTAAAATGTAAATGAAATTGTTTGAGGTTGATGTTTAAATGGGAAAAATCTAACGAACATTGAAATATTAACAAAATATTTCACATTATTGCTTGCTAATTAAATAGTGAATTCTTGTAAAAAAAATATATTTGTCTAAAATTGTTATCTTCTATAGACACAATTATTAAGAAAATATTGAAGTCTTCATAGGCCCAACAGTGATTTGATCATCTGTTACATTTTCAAATAAGCAACGTCGCAGGATCGAAAGTTTTTCTTTCTTTGCGATTTCGTTAAAACTTTCCTGCTAACTTTGAGCAGTGGTTGACTATCGTTCTTTTATTAAAATCTGGGAAAGTTTGCATAACTTCCAATGCACACAAAACTCTTTTACTTGCTTTCCACAAGCGTAATTTTATGAGCTTCATTATTTTTCTGTTGTCTTCGAAGTAAACTTTATTTAAAATTCAACTCTTACTGGATGTTTTACGACTGTAGTTTTGTGATAAGGTAACTTAATCTTAAAAAAAAATCTAATTTTATTACTTTATAAGAAAAGCACTCTTTGTAGAGTAATGATTTTGCGTTCTTGTATCATTGATTATAAGTCAATTTTTCACTAAGATATCGATAAATGCTATTCTACGTAAAACTTAACTCAGTCCAGGGAAACATTTTTTAAAATTGCTTTCATTTATATATAACTTCTTACTTTTTCTTTTCTAATGAATAGCATAAAACAACAAGTGTTGCCTCATGGTATGGTAATGGTTAGTGATCTAACCTGGTTAAACATTGCAACGGATTAGTGAGTTTGATCCTCTCTGGGTGCCTCATAGTTATGGCTTTGTACCAAAGTAAGTTAAGCTTACTAAATTACAATAAGTGCCTTAAGAGTTTAGTACATTTTTCTTTTCAATCCTGATTTGATTGTGTGTTCTTTTCAGATATGTAAAAAAAAATGCGTTCAACATAAAACTATTAAAATTCTAAAAAAAATGCGTTCAACATAAAACTATTAAAATTCTAAAGTTCGAATATGTTTCTCGAAATCCATTTAAATATAAAACTTTCCTTATGCTCTTTCACTCTCGCTCGCTCACACATACACATACAAACACACACACACACACACACACACACACACACAGACACACACACACACACATTTCTTTCTTTCATTTCTTTTAATCCTTTTGGCGAACCTAAAAAGAAATGTTAAGTTATCTGTCAAGAATTAAATAATCTTCTAAAAATCCCAATTTTATAGCTTTTAAGGTTTTTTATTAAATGTGCTAAACCCCGTGTCTTCATCTTTTTATACAGATATTGGAGGCTATCAAGAAGCAATGAAATATTATCAAATGGCCTTACCCGTTCTAAAAGCACGTGGCTTGAACTACAGATGTTTACTACTCTACACGAGTATGGGCTTTAATTATTACATGCAAGGAAAGTACAAGAAAGCTATCAAGTGAGTAGAAATTTACGAAAATTTGTTAGTAATAAATTTCATTTTATAAACTATTTGCAGAAAATTACTTAACTAGGAGATTTGCCAGCGATTAACTTGTTGAAAAAGGTATTTGAAATGAACTTAGAGACCTAATTACTTTGAAAATACAAATAAATTTTCAATATTCTAAATATTTTAGATAAAGTTCTTTGTTAGGAAGGGGTATAATGTTCGGTAAAAACTGAGAAATACTTTGAAAAGCAGCATAGCCTGATGAAAAAAAGTCCCAAACTTAATATAAACAAAGTTTTATCGTCGAAATGTTTATTAAGAGGTAAGACTAAAATATTTTTTAATTATTTTTAAAACTTTTTTTAATCCTTTTAAACACATTCGAAAATTTTAGTTAAAAATCTTGTTTTTTTACGTTAGTGTTAGACGTGATATTTACGTTTAGTGTTTTTGCGTTTTGTTCCGGTGAAAAACACATTGATTTAGCAATTCTTGCAAAAATCAAATGATTGTCGAATTTTAATGTAGCATTCAGGACTTGTTCACAAATGAATTAAATTATTTTTTAAATGTTTTGTTTTAGAAAATCTGGATAAAAAATACTTTTTTATATATGTTACCACTCCCACCCACCCACTAGCTTACTTCATTTCATGAAGTTTCGAGAAATTAAATTTCCTTTCCCAAAATTTTTTTAATAGTTAAAAGTAGAGCACCTTGGAGAATGTAAATCATCCAATTTATTTTTTTAAAACTACTGCTGTTTTTCCGCAAACCTCCTCCGAATAGTAAAATAAGAAATGTAATAAAACTATGACATTATATAATTAGAGAAGCTTTCAATTGCTTTTATAGATAAGAGTTAGGGATACTGTTGCCTTATGAAAAAACAGTCGATGAATAATGAATTTTTAAAAGAATTGTTTTAATTTTTTAAAATTTTAATTATAATAATTTATAATAATTTAAAAATCGTTTAAAATTTTGCATTACCTCCTTTCTTTTAGCTGATATTATAATTATGTGGAAACTATATTTACGAATCAAAAGTTGAAAAGTTTAATGTAAGTCGTTTTGCATAAAGATTTTTTTTTAAATATTTTTTTCTTTTTAGTTTAAACGTTTCCATTTTTCTATGTATGGTGGTCTGTACATGACATTATTATTTAAAAGAAGGTCCCGTGTTGTTAGACTTGTCCTAACTTTACTGAGAAATTTGCTTCTCTGTAATTCTTTATTCATGGCATGTCTCAACAGGCTATGCACATCTCTCCCTTCAAATTTTTAAAACTTTAAAATAAGTTATTTTTTTAAATTCCTATTTCCCTAAATATCTTTATTTTATGTATTTATTTTAATGCGGGTCATACTTCAATTGAGTAATTTTTATAAACTTTTTTTTTAAAGAAGAAACAACCTAGAAATGTTTTTTTGTTAGCAGTTATTTTTTTTATTTTTTCAGTTTATTCTTTTTTATAACATAAAACATATAAATTTTTATTATTTTTTCAAAAAGCATCTTCAAACATAAGGCTATAACACTATAGTAACTAAAAGTCAATAAAATATTAGATAATTGCTGAAAATATAATGTTAATTTGTAAAAACTACGAGATAGTTAAAACTCCCCAAAATTGCGTTCACTTAGATTTCGTAAATTTATGTCAATTCTAGCCATCCATACTTAGCTGTCAACACCTTAGCCCGTCAATTACATCAATCAACACTTAAAAAAAAAACAGGACCCGTGGTTAAGAAATGCTTGTATATTATGTTTTTTATGCTATAAGTATTTGTTTCAAATCAGTTATTTGAGTAAAATTATCAAATTTAAAGTTAAATTAATCTGATATGAAACAGATATTACTTACTTATAGCATAAAAAGCCGATAATTAAATTTTGTTTGCAAATGTCTTAAAATATGGAAAATGGCCGCTTGTAATGGATTTTGTGAAAACGAGCAAATAACTGAGATTTCAATCTATATAATTTCAATTTGAAATACACGAAAGCATTTTGCTTACTGGAAAAAGTAAATTTAATTCTTTAACTTTCAATTAAAGCTAATAAGAAATCTTCAAGAATGTGTTTTCACTTTAAAAAATTCATTTTAAATCTTAGGTATTGAAAATTCATACCGAATTAGTGGAGGTACCTAAATAAAAGCATTTGTTAAATAGTTAAAACAAGGTGATATTTAGCAAGGTAATCTCACATGACCATTCCACGTAATAACAAATTTGATTTTCCTAGGGTGCTTCACTACAGTGATCTAATGTCCGACTGTTATAAACTTAGTAGACATACATATGAAATAATCTCTTTCTTCTCGATGTTGTGACTCGTGGACAGCCACCATCTTAGAAAGCATTTCACTGATACCTAAAACGAACATGGAACTCAGATCTGCTTTGGATCAGGAATACAGAGCCCATACAAACAGAGTATTTTGAATTTATCATTATTATTATTATTATTATCATTATTATTATTATTATTATTATTATTATTATTTAAATCATTCCTCCAATCGAGACTATCAAATTTTCTAATCCCGCTTCACTTATCGACACAAAAATGATTTCCATGACCTTTTCGCGCTGAAATTATTTTCAACATTCTCCCTTTTTCCCATATTTTTCTCAACATGTTAAAGATACAAACTAAACAAGTGTTACTTTTTATGTTAACTTTTAGTGAAGAAAATATTGGAGGAAACGAAAGGGTTTTTCTTTAAAAAGAATTTGTACAAATATTGCTAATGAAATATATCTCAATGTTACAAGAATACATAATAAAAGAGTTCATTTGTGAGCGTTCATTTGAAAGTATTGAAGAAAATTATTTCTTACTTGAGAAGTAAGAAAGATGTCTATTGGAATTGAGTGTGAGCATATGGATGAGGCTATAGTGTGTTCCTTTTGCTGTGGGGTGGGGTTGCATGTCTAAGACTCACCAACTGGGTTTGTTTTTTATTTATGCTTTTGAATTCGGTTAAATCGGATCCTTGAATGCCCTTTGACACTGAATTGTTATTTTAATGTTTTAAGGTTTATGGTTAATCAATAAGGTATATTTGCTTTAATTTGATTGGCTTGGAAATTTTGTCGTGGTAAGGGGAATGTGATGTTATCGTGTGTTAATCTTGCTTGGAATAATTATGCTTTTGCTAAAAGTTAATTTGCCGCCAAGAGGTGTAGCAAATTTTACCACACTTTGTTTCCCCAGTGTGTTTTTTGACACTGAATCGACAACTTCTAGTCAAGTTCTAATTTTAATCAGTTGTACTCTGCTTACCACAAAATAATAATAAGAATAACATTAGACGTTTGTATTTAAATTACACTTTATTGAAAGTGTTCACAATGTTCAGAAAAAAAGCGTTACAATTTTATAAGATATTGAAAAATGTAGATATCTTTGTGTATATATTATTTCAGTCGAAGAAAATTATTGCAAAATTACAAGAGAAAATTAACTGATTTTTACAATTAAATAAATGAAAAGTTTTCCACATTCAAGGGAATAATAATAAAAATCACAAAAGCATGTGCATTAATAAATTTGACTAATAAAAAATGAAAGAATGTCAAGAGGCATTCTTAGAATGAAAACTGAACTTAATTAGAAATTAATTAGAAACCGTTTATTAGAAATATTTTTAGTATTTACCGTTGAATAATTTTCATTAATTTGTTAGAGAAGCATAGTAATAGAAGAGTCTGTAGCACTAACTTACCACCAGTCGTCTTAAAATTTGCAGCTTGGATTTGCTTGCTTAGATTGCTCAATCGAAGAGTCTCTACTGAATTACCCACTCGCATATGTTTTTTTACTAATGTTCACCCAATACAAGAGCCACTCAAGATAGAGGGTTAATGTGTGGAGTTGTATTAGCGTAAGGAGTATAGAGATAAAGTAGACTTTAGAAGGAACCGGAAACTCAATCCTAAACAAGAAACAAAGGGTAAACTTCTACTCCTACTCGAAAGACCAGGTAGGGATGTGAATCAGATGAAAGGCAAACCTATCTAGTTTTAGTGATGGAGAAGAGACAGAAAAAAATAAAATAAAATGAAATAAATAATTAGTGAATCAAATTTAAAAAAGAGTGCAGGTACAGATGTTAGGAGTACAAATCTGAAGCAGGCTTTAGAAAGAACCGGAAACCCAATCCTAAACATGAAACAATGTATAAACATCTACTCCTCTTCAAAATAGCGGGGAGGAGTGTAAACTGAACCATAGACGAACCTACTTTAGACAATGTCTAATACTTTTGTAATCTATTGACATTACAAGATTACTGTCACTTTTTCTCTTTCAGTGCAACTGAAAAAGGCTTCAATTTAGAAGTAACTGACCGATCGGAAAATGAAGTACTACGCGCCAAAGTAACCTGTGCCTCAATATTAGCCTACAATCTAGGTTTTGAAGGTAAGATTCTATAAGTTATACTGGCCTTGAGTCAGACAGTTTCTTTTAAAAATACTTGAGAAAAATAATTTATGAGGATCAATAAATTCTTAGTTAAATTTTGATGTGACACTTTCACTGTATAATGTTCAAGCAATGTGATTAACATTCAACAGTGAAATAAGTGCATTGCGAATGACGGAGACTATGTTAAAAATGATCGTTGTGTAAAAAATAAATTGTTTTTCTATCATTAGCATCTTATAAAATAAGATAAATGTGCCGAATATTTTATCTTAAACCTTCATACTCATTCATAGGTATAAAAAAATTATTAGCTAGTAACATAAAATAATTAAATAATAATAATTAATTGAAAAATGTAAATAAATAAATATTTACTAGCCTAAGTTTGTTATATACATTTATTTTGGGGAGAAGTGTATTAAAAGAAAGCCAGACGTTTTATGAAATTGTTGCATTTGTCTGTAAATTTTTTTTTATTTAAAAAGGACCACCAGAAATAACTGCCATAGCAGAATGTTGGTCATTCATTTTTTAAATTAAAAATATATATCCCCCTTGTATTTATTGTTCAATGAAAAGGGTGGCTTCCACCTTTATAGATTTCAAGTTGAGATCTTTCGAGGATATTTAAGAAGACGGGTCAATGGATAACGGCGGACGGGATTTAGATTTCAAATGCCAAGGAAGTCGGCTGGCTACAAAGAGGCTGAGAGCGGAAGGGTTTGTGGCGTTCACATGTGAAAGTCGCTAGGAGTCGCTAAGAGAGCAAAGAACTGTAAGGACAACGAAATGGAAAAACACAGAAAAACTAAAAGCCAACCACGCCACTGCCGACCTCGAAAAGGAATCTAAAAGAAATCAAAAATAAAACCGAAAGACATTTTTTTAAAAATCGTTAAAGTTCCCAGAAATACTCGTGGGATAAACCAAAACTAACAACAGGTTTTTTCGTCTCTCTGTTAATTGGGTGGTTCACTTTTTTTTTTTTTAAAGAGTACTTTTTCTTTTTTACACTGTTTATTTTTCACTTTTACCTTTTCAAGGTTTTTATTCTTCCACGATTTGAAAATTGTGTTGTAAATTTTTTAAGAATCTATAATTTCTAAATTTTTTGTTCTGTTATCTTTCCTTGTTCATAATAAGGCACACGAAAGGAAAAAATGTATTTTGTTATATATATATATTTTTATCTATGTAATAAATGTTTGTACCTTTCAAATTTCACGTAGTAGTTTCGAATCTTGTTTGTTTTGCATGCACCTCTTTTAATATTCGGGATAAGAGAGGTGACGTTCAATATTCTCCCATTCATCCCCTCACAGAAAAAAAAATCTATGGTTTTTTTATAACCATATGTCTATGAAGAATATGTTGCGGTCTTTACTTCTAGCTCAATTAAAAGCAGTGGCAACCAAACTTTTCATAAGTAAATGACAAACAAATAAACAAACATTAAAAAAATAAAAACAATGTATTTGCACAAAAAATTACACTAGACACTCTGAGTGTGTGCGTGTGAGTGCCTTGTCTTGTGGCGGAATAACCTACTTGTTCAGTAGCGGTGGTGTTCAGAGTAAAGGCAAAAGAGAGAGATCATTGAAACCGCGCGCCTTCTATATTCATGTCACGATGTCTAAGGGAGGTAATCCCACTTTCGCCACATCGATTTATCTATGTTTTTGTTTATTTATTTATTTATTGATGCTCTTGGTACCTATAAATACTTTATATTGCGGTAGCGTATTAAACATGATTGCTGCAGTACTATTTACATCTCTTGTAGACTAGAATATTTCAAAGTTACGCTTTGAAATTGGACTAGGTGACTAATTCTCTTGTATACCAAACTACAAAGATGAATTTTTATAGTTTATCCACAAGAAGTAACTTTAAAAAATCGGGATTGATTTGAAAACGAAGAAAACGCGATAAAAAAAGATGAACAATTATAATGATTGTTTTCGGATTCTGCCATCTTGGCTTCAACAGTTAAAGGGACACAACTCTCTAACTTTCAATCGATCATGTTCAAATGAAAAAAAAAAAATGACTGTTCTCAAATTACAGTGTTTCAAAATAAAATTATCCGTGTTTTCAAGTTTACTTCTAGAGGCCGTAGCCCAGCATATCATAACATTTTGGAATCAGGCAGAATCCATGAGCAAATCAAAAACATTCCGGGTCAGATCTGGGTCCACAATCCTGAAATTTTGGATTCCCAACTTTTCATTACTACGATTGTTTTCAGCGATTTTTACGTGATCTTTTTGCGACGAATTTTTTGTACGTTGACAATTTTTATAACTTGGAAATAAATTTGGGAAACATCGAAATTAATTGCGAAATAAAATAATAAAAAATAAATAACTAAATAATTGTTTGTACGGAAAGTAAGGACCTACGTACATCAAATTTTCTTTGAATTAAATGGCGACAGAAGAATTATCGTTTAACTTTTAAAAGGTAAACCTAAATATTAATGCAATACTTAAATGCAGTGATCAATTTTGAGTTCTTCTGTAGTTTATTGTTGCCTATCACATCTACTCCTTACTACCTAATGAGATAAAGGCTCAATCAAGAGCCTTCCCTAGGAGATAGTTTAAATGCCGCCCAATAGGGCAGCTTTTAAGTTAGTACTATCATATAAGCGTTATAATTAGTAGGCACTATATTTATAAGAAATAATGTCCGATAAAAAATCTATTAATTGCTTTAAAATTACTTTGTTTAGGTTTCGGAAACAAAAATAAAGTCAGTAGATACAGAATTGAAATACAAAGGATTTTTTTGTGGTCGGGAGAGACAACACCAGTTTTTTTTTCCGGGTATTATGAATAGTGCAAAGAAAAGAACACAAGACTCTTACTGCTGTCTGAAATTTTTACAAAACAAGCTTGTACAAAATCTTGTCTTGTGTGCCATACACATAGGCAAGATAACAAGTTCTAATTACAATTCGGCTAGGCTCATAAAAACAATTATAATTATTATCAATAAAATGTTCACTTACTTCGATTCATTCAACTGTCGAAAGGAATTGAGAAAGTTGACAATTCACAGGTGTCGTTGCGTTACTTTTTTTCTCAACCTATCTGATTTGGCGTACCGGCTTTTTTTTTTGTCAGTGTGTCACGTACCTGTAATATAATGTGATAATATTAATTTAAGCCAGAAACTATATATATAATGAATATAATAAAAGTTCACTATTTTTTATCTTCCATTTATTTTGCAAAAAATAATTCAATATCAAAACATAAAAAGTAATAAAAAAAATAAGTGATTCCTTAGCATGGCCTGGACACTGGCCGTATACCGGTAGCTGAAGGTTCGCGTACCGGCACCGATCCGCGGACCGCCACTTTGAATAGCACTGTTTTAAACAATAGTTTGGTTTTATAAACTAATATTCAAAAATGAGATAAATCTCGTATTTTCATAAAAAGTTCAAAATCAGGTTTAATACTTCGAATTTTGTGACAAACGTGCATAACTATAGAAAGATAATCGCACATCTCTCAAATCAGAATTCCTAACCACAAATCGGCTCTGAATTGAATCAGAAATCTAATACCATATTACATAACTTACTTTCTTCATTAGTTAAAAGAAATCAAAAAATGTATCTCTTTTTTAACCCATGTCTGTTTGCAAACTTAATATAGGCGAGTTTTGATCAGGCATGAGCCTCTATTTTTTCAGATTTTTGAAAACCAAGTTTTATACATGTATCTTTTTTTTACAAACTGTCAGGTTTCATTCTGACGGTTCGTTTACAATATCAATTTAAGCAGCACATATACGATGTTTTACACGTCAAATTTTATTCAAGTCAGTTTTTACTGGCCGTCTGTCTTCATTTATAGCAGTTCTCTATTTAAAAAAAAAAACGTTTTAGTAATTTACTTCTATTAATAAATGTTTTTAAGCACTCGCCTCAAAAGAAAGTGTAATAAACAAACCTACTCTATTGTATTTATTTTTATTTACATATTAATTATTTTTACATACATTTATTTTTCTTTTTTATAAAGTACATTTTTTATAAAAGGTCCCAATGAGGGAAGTACATATCTTAAAAAGGGTAATTTTGCTTCGCTTTGTAATGATGCCTTTTCATGATCCAATTGGTAAGGCATAATTGGCGTGCAGGTGATTTCCCTGGTTGAAAAAAAGAATACAGTTTCTATCTAAGAAGCATAATTTCTTTAACTTAGCAAATAAAAGACAATGTTGAATGCAGTTTATGGATTTGTGTCCTATATTTTTGCCTTTTTATATTTTTGTTAAATTTCTGAATAAATTTGTACATAGACAAAAATTCTTTATTTATGCTCAGATATACAATATACTAAGCTTTAATATTTACTGTGTTCAAGTCAATTTTTCGGTTTATATAGCCACATTCGAAAATATGTTTTGTTTAAAAAAAAAACTTTTAAAATGTTCATGTGTCGAATATTTTTGGGTGTAACTGTATATATAGAGAGACAAACTCAGAAAGAAAAAAAGACAGTCATTATATTTTTCTAAAATAATGTGCCGTTCTTTACGTATTATTTATTTATTTATTTCTAGGCCAAATTGCTAGAGCCGAATCACTGTTATTGGAAAGCATGAAAAGTCTGGGCGATTCCGAACATCCCACTATGTCGGTCATGCTGAATTCTATGGGATTACTCGCCGAAAGAAGTAAGTTCTGTTCTGTTTTACTTTTCTAAAAGACTCTTGTGTACTTAAAAACAATTTTTAAAGATTATTTGAAATAATATATCGATATTAACTGTATTGAACAAAATTATTTATCTTTCTGTTATAATACAAATGTGTACAGAAAGGTTATCGAACCGACCAAGAAGAGATTCAATAATAAATTTTCATATTTGATTAGATTTTGGGGGCTGACAATTTTTCAGCACCCCTCGTATATTCTGCCATTTTTCATGCAACTTCATAAATCCATCCTCCTAGAATATAACTTTCTTAACAAAGAACCATTTGCAGTCTTCCCGGCAATCTATTTTTCCCTTTGAGCAATTTCATATAAAGACTAGAATAAACGGTAATTCGAAATAAAATGCTGGGTGAATAGGGTGGTTGAAACCTTTTCAGTTCACCTCTAACAACTTCTACCTAGGTACCAAAGACTTGTGTTATCATGATGGAATATTGAACTAATTCCAGATGTTTTTCGTCGTTTGCTGACTTCATTTAGACAAATTGGTAGCTGTTGAATTGTTTGATTTTCAGGGAAGAAAGCTCATAGTATAAAACTGCATTGCAATCCTACTAAATGTATACCATCAGATGTTTGGGATCAAACTCAATATTTGGTCTGCTTAATAGCGGTTCATTTAGTTGACCTCAATTGCCCGTAACAATTTTAAGTTTTAAATGTAGACCAGCAGGATTTTTTTTCTTTTAAAACTTATGTGGGTGTTACATAACAAAACCAACGCAATAACTAAGCAGATCACTTTAGATATTTTTAATATGTTTGCTATTCCTCCCCCTCTCTAGTGTCGTATAACTTTGACTATTCTCAAAGGATGTTTTAATTTTATTTCTCTATTAACCCCACAGTCTCTGCTTGCTGACATTTTTACCTTTATTAACTTTTTTAAAAAGCAAGATATACAAAAAGTTACTTTTTCTTTCATTTTCATTAAATGCTGATTTTGATACTTTTAAATGGACAGTGTAATTATGTGACAGTTGTCAGAATACAATCAAGTGATCTTTTTATTAACGTTAATTAATGCTAAAAACTATTAATGACATTTAATGATAAATGACTAAGGCCTTTTTTGTCCAACCCCAGCAGGTCCTCTTATAGCCTTTTTCCGATACGGTATTAATCAAGTACTAAATATTGTTTTTTTTTTTTTTAATTAAAGTCAGGTAAAATAAATTAAACATGATTGCGAGGTTTTAATGTATTAACAAGAATTTTGTTATGATATTGATTGTAATTTAAATCTTTGCAACTGATTTTTCACCACAGACGGAAATCAGGTAGAGAAAGCTCTCAATTGGTACATGGCATCATTGTCCAGGAGGCGGAAAATATCGTCCATCAACCGAGAGAAATTGGTGGTCAGTCTATGCAATGTTGCCAAATTGTTGTCAAGACATAAAGGAAAGCACGGTCTGTTGACTTTTCGTTTGACAAATCTTTAATCTCTTTCTTCTCGTCTGCTTTTATATTTAGCTGTTCTCATCCTCTTCCCAGTTACACTTTATCCTCTACCAACTTTTACAATTTGTCTTAATTCTTCCCTTTTTCTTTCTTATTCTCTTCACGCTATCCTACGACACTTTTTCCTTTTCGTCGTCTTCTTTATTTATATCTAACATTCTTCTCCCACTGTTGTCTCTTTCACATTCGTTTTCCTGTTGCTGACTTTTCTTTCTCATTATCTTTTACGTGCTTCACCAGCAGATTACTTGTGATTGGCGTTAGTGAATCGGCACATGTGGTAAATTCGTTCTTCAAAGGCACAACAAACTGGTTTTATAAAGTGGTTACTGTTTGCGTAAAAAATATAACCTTTTCTTTTAGTTTCATCCGAAAATATATTGGAAAAATAAATATTCTGGAATAGAAACGAGTATATTGTTATTCATGGGCTGAGTGTCACATTTATCAAAAGTCATTTATACGCACTACAGTAGAAATAATAATAATAAATTAAAATTTATCTTGCAGCGTATGGATTAAAAACGATTGTAAAATGAAAGACTCTGAAAAATAACTTCTGATCAACAATATATGCAAAGCTGTCAAAATTAAGACAATCAAGGCAATATCGATAACTATTTGAATTCGTCTTGTTCGATATGCCATACGCTGAGAATTATTTAGTCTGTTTTGTTTTCATTTTTTCACTTTACCATTTATAGTTGCTGCTCTCCGATTATTAATGGAAGCGAAGGCAATCAGGGAAGAATACGGTTGGATTCATCTAAATTCGGCACTTATTCAGCGCTATATTTCCGACGTATACAAAAGACAGTAAGTATTTCTCAAACCCACCACCCACCAAGAAAAATGAAAAAAATAAAGAATTCCTTTAGTATTCGAGGCAACTTCTTCATTACAATTTTCAATCTGATTTTTTTTCAAAGCATACGCGTGATTAATGATATAATCTCGCAAGCCAGTTATAGTGAGTTTGTAATGTAATCGCGTGCCAATGTTGAATTACTCCAACTAATATCTATAATTAATTTCTATATTTATCAATCTACAGCTGCTAATCAGTGTATATTCTTGAAATGTCATAAACATTTAATAATTAATTAAAAAGTGTGAATAAAGAAATGTTAAATAGTCTGAGTTTGTCTTATACAGTTACTTTTGAGAAACAATGTCAGGCGGTTTATTAAAAATTGTTTCATTTTGTGTGTAAAAGTTTTTATTTAGAATTGTATCAAAAAAAGGACCGCCAGAAATAACTGCCATGGCAGACTGTTGGTGATACATTTTTTTAAATTCACAAAAAAAAACAAAATATTACCCTTGTATTTATTATCCAGCGAAAAGAGTGGATTTCACCATCGTAAATTTAAAGTTGAGCTCCGATTGGGCCAGTTCCGAGGATATTTGAGACGAGTCGCCGGATGGAAAACAGAAGGTGGTTAGACACCAGAAAAACTTAGATGTCGGCAGATAGAAGGGGGTGATACATCACAGAGATTGGACGATGCTGACTGCGAAAATGTTTTAGGCTTCGTGTCAAAGTCGTTGACAGAACAAAGGGTAGAAAGGTTTTGGCATTCTTAAAAACTACCTCGACGAAAGACATTTCACAATAATGTAAAACTTTCCGGAGACTCTCGCGGGAAAAGAAAGTCGAATGATACTGTAAAAAAAGATCATTAATGGTCTCAGTGAACCACATGAGACCCAAGCAGAAAGAAAACAGTACCACATTGAAAAAATATTGTTAAAACCTTCCTGAGAATCTCAACGGAACATATGTAGTTTTTTTTTCATTTGTCTATTAGGTGGATTCATCTCTTTTTTCTCAGAGTAATTTCTAAGAGAGAAAAACTAGCATTCCTGGAGGCATTAATATCTCGAACAGATCATGGGTTCAAGAAATCCGTATACCGCATGCCAAAGTTCACCGGAAAGTACCCCAACTTCAACTCCCACCAATCCATACAATGTAAAGAAAGGGATCGCCCGCTGCCTACACCATCGTGGCGACCCAGAGACATATGAACAAAAAATGGTCGATATAAGCATTACCCTACAATGTGACAATTACCCTGGGTGTATGAATGCAGCTCCCACGCAATAGAATAGAAAGTACAAAAGAATAACATTCAAAAAACAGCCTCTGTCCGGCTAATCTATGTGAAATGATTATCAGAAAAATATAAAAGATCTGTCGTCCATATAACATCAAGTTGACCTTCAAAAGTGATTCAACACTTTGCAGACACCTCTTCCGAGTAAGACCTTCTATATAAGAGAACATGATTAAGGATATTGCGTATGACATCCCATGCAGCTGTGGCAAGAAATATAAAGGAGAAACAGGCCGCCCCATTAAGATAAGACTGCAGGATAATTTTGTTATGTTATTTTGCTTTGTTCATAATTAGACGCACGAAAAGAAATCTTTGTACAAGCCTTTTTTGTAAAATTTGTACTTTGTCATATTGTTTTGTGTCTGTATAATATAAATTTCAAGCCTTGTTTATTATCGTATGTGCTTTTTTTGATATTCGGGATAAGAGAGATGGACGCTCTCTCTTCTCCAATTCCCTCCCAGAAAAAAAAATATTGTAAATGAATCTTTTTATACTTTTAGTATAAGACTAAACACTAAAGCATACTAACGCACAAAGATCTTTTACAGCACACTTTTCTCCAATTCTAGTAAATGAGAGGTTTATTTAGTTGTAAAATAAAATGTGTATTATTATATTTACAATAATAATGCATATTTACATGTTCTGTCCGATATTTCTTTCTTGCTGTCTTATCGCCAGTCATCTTGACGAGGTATTGTTACAAACATTTCTTTATCGATAATCTAAGACTGTAACCACCCTTATGCCTCAATTTCCAAAGCAAGAACCAGAGTCTACTCTTAAAATAATTAAATGCTCACAGATACGATATCCCATATAATACGGTTCTATACACATAATTTCAAAACAATTAAAATAAACACAGTATCATACAAAATCAATTCGCGTGTTATATTTTGCAGAGGTAAAACCAAAGAATCCATTCCCTATGCCGAAGATGCCCTCAACATCTACACAAGCATCAACCCTGATTATTACGGAATAACGGAACTCGTAGCTGACTTGGCCCACTCTTACATTCTGATAAAACAGCCCAAAACTGCTCTTTCATGCTTCCAGAAAATTTATGATAAGAAACACACAATACTGGAAGATCACTCGTCTGAATGTTATTTGTCTGGAGCATTGGAACATATTGTTCGGCTAAACATTGATATTTTACATGTAAGTTTTGTTTTTTTTTTTTTTTTTTTTCATTCATTCATTAATTGATTTTTGTAATATTATGTTTCATTAAAACAATGACTCATCTGCATTCTATGTATTAAGTCATTCACTCATCCCCAAAATAGGATTAGCATGTATTAATGCATTATATGTTATTTTTTATTCGGTCGAGCTAGCGGTCATGCGTCAAAGTCGGAAGGTCATTAGTGTGGGATTCTGTGTCGTAATATAGTCAATGCAGGCGATTGCTTGGTGACCAACTCGTCTTGCGCTATGGCTAGGTGTTCAGAGCAATAGATCATTCAGAAGTTCTTGTTATGTTCGCCAGCAGTGTTCTGCAAAGCGCATGCTGCGTTTACGTAATATTGTAAGAAATAGGGATGGGTCCATAGAGCTCTGATTTAGTTAGATGTTGTCTCCAAGGAATTTTAAGTATAGCTCTCAGCATTCGAGTGTAGGTTACATCAAGGGTTTTAGTTAATGTTCAAGCAATAGCAACATCTAAAGTCTCGGTCGCCTTGAATAAAAGAGATATTATCTGGAAATCTGATCTACTAGACGACCTCAAATGGAGATTTTCGCGCTACTGTAGAGACGTTATATAGGTAGAAAGCTATAACTGAAACTGGATTTTTATAAGCCTATAATTAATACTGGGCAGTTTTAGAATCTTAATACAGATTTTTATTTTAAGTTGTATAATTAAAACCGGATTTTACAGTTTACGGATTAATGGGTTAATGTATTTTTTCCTACCTATCAACAGCGCAAAAGAAAGTCCTATTAATTTTCCCTTGATCTTATTAATGTAACTACGATATTTTACAATGGCCCAGGCGGGAAAAATTTATAGAAAATTTGTCTTTGTGTTTTATTGTTTAATAAAGTTTTATCCTCCAAATAGAATCATTAATGGATTCAGGAATAGTGAGGTAGATTGTAACACGATCGCCCACCCCTTAACCACCTTTATCTAGAGACGAGACGCGTTAGATTAGAGCAACATCCAGCCGACACACACTGAGGTTAAAATAGAAAACTAAAATGATACATATGACACTCACATCCTCTCTCCCACCTCACTTCCTCACTTCGTTAACTTTGCGTATACTTGATGAGTTCCGTAAAAAACCTGTGAATTGTCTTTTCATTCTTCATTTCATTCTTCATTTCAGCTTTTGGAAGTAAAGTCTGATGATCCAGAACCCTGTTAAAGGGGTTATGGTGAAATAGCTTATTACATGGAATCTTAACGTGTCTGTCTTTTATTCAATATATATATATATATATATATATATATATATATATATATATATATTAAGAGGGGAGAAGGTAAGGTGGATAGATATGAGCACACATATGAATACAATAAAAATTGAATAGTGAAATGCACTGGTTGGTAAGGTTGGTTTAAATATGAATAATTAATATAAACAGTTTATAAATGAATTCCATACTTTTCCTTTTTTACTTTACAGATTCAAAAGTTTTATACTGAAGAACTTCTTGCCGAATTACGCCGATTGTCTCAACTGCCTGAAATTAGACGTTCAGTGAAGGCAAAGTATCTACGACATGTGGGCAGTTATTCATATTCCCTGTTACTGATGGAAAATAAGATTGGAATGGCTGAAGACCACGCGGGGGTTCTGTTGGAGACTCTGCCCGGAACTTGTTACTACTGTGCTAAATTTATGAAACTCTCCGAGTGCACTCAGCAGGAATACATCAATATGATAAACGGCCTTTATGTGTCAGACCATCTAGCATAGAAAAATAACGATATATGTATATGATGATATATCCATGGAAGGATGTAAAGATGTTGAAACTCTCCGACAAGAGGATCGTACTGCCTGTTATATGGAAACCTATTGAGAAACTCGTATTGATAAAAGGGCGATAGCAAGTGCGCTGCTAGTATAACAGGAAGTGGCGAGGTGAAAACTCTAACATTGAAACATACTGAAAAATATTGAAACGGTGAGACAATGACACAATATAATTGTCGTGAGAAGCAATAAGACAAAGAAAGAAGGTCAGCTCTACTATAACAATGACACTAACAAATTGGAAAAAATAAATTATAAAATAATTTGACAGTGTTTAACACAAGTGCTCTGTAGGATGCATTTACAGGGAGATTAGTTTATCATGAGAATAATCAGGCCATCACAATGATATAGTAATATACTAAATAGAATGTGTGTGTGTGTGTGTGTGTGTGTGTGTGTGTGTGTGTGTGTGTGTGTGTGTAGGGGGATGAAGAGTATAATTTGATAAAGTTTGAAACATTGCTTACAGTAATATTTACGAAAGAAAACAGCAAATTTAGGCAAGAAGACATAAAAAGAATGATAGTGTTACTTCTGGGACACAACCATGTCACTTTGAAATACAGATGCATTGAGAAAATGAGGAAGCTATGAGCCAATGAAATTGCATAATTCAGATTTAAAACGATGCACTTTACATTGAGACAATGTTATACTACATTGTTAAAATAACAAATGATGGCGAAAGAATCCGATAGAAACTTTATGAAAAAAGTTGGAGATGGAAAGTGAATTTGAAAAAATGTTTAACATGATACTGTTAAGTCACACAGTGACTTAACAGTATCAATAAAAGTTATGGAACATTAATTAGACAATGATGACGATGATCATTGCATTTTGCTTACTTTGAACTAATTTGCACATCTTTGTTGTTGAAGAACGTTTCAGCCGCTGTACTCTTCAGCCTTCTTCGAGTATTCGTTGCAATTTAGAATGTCAAATCTTGTTCTAAGAGTATACTTTTCCCATAGGCAAACTTAGAACTGCATTTTCCTGATTCATGAGTTTAAGTTGTGACCTTTCAGTGAACAAAGCTAATCTTACCAACCCTCTAATTTTGAGATCCATATTTTTATTTAACCCTAAATTCATCGATTGTTCTTTTTTGATCTGTTGGTTCCATATGATATTAATGTTGATACATTGTCAACCGGTCCAATGATTTAAGTCTTGTGTGCGCGTATGAATTCCTTCAACCATCTTATTTTTCAATACTGTTCCCTGTCTTTTGATTCCATTCCATAGAAGTTGGTGTGCCCCCCACCACTTCATGCATAATCAACTATACCTGATTACAGAAGATATCTCACTCAAGAGAAACATCTACTGGAAGAAAACGTGATGATGAATGTGCGCCACTTATTGAGAATAAGGGAAAACACATGGCCGAAAGTGCACATCAAAGGAGATAATTCATTCTATAATACAATGTGTTTTATTACTATTTTGTGCGTGACTTGTATTGATATGACTATTTATTCGACCTCTCACAGACGGAATATGGAATAAGACCTTTTTTAGTGGGTACATGGATCCATAGGTGCAGAGGATGGAAATAACTCAGTTCCATTGCCACTATCTACTGAGATTCTGCAAACATCAGAGATTAACTCTAATCCTATGTCGTCTTTGTATCACTTTGTATCATGACAGACGGGCAAAATGAAATGCTTATGTTTATTGTGACTGTGAGACTTGTATTATACGAATAAGAAAAATATTTTATCTTTTTTATTTTTGTCTCACATCGAGTAAGAATGAAACTGACCAATTATATGTGTGATAACTGTGTCCTTTTTTTCTATTTGAACATAAGTATTTCATATTTAATTTATTTGAAAGCCATGATGTTGGAAAAAAAATAATAATTTAAAAGAGTGTTGAAATTAAGAGACTACTTCAGTGGAAAGATCGACAAGAGTGCTGTTGGAGAGATGTAGAAACTTCTTGTTACTTGATCTTCAACTACAGCCATTGGATAAGGCCGTTATTAACACCCAATAATAATATTTTTAAGGACATGTCTCTTCAGAATGTAGATCACATTGGCTTTCCATAGAATCTTTTTATTTATTATATGTGAATTGAAACACCTTCTTTGGAACAATAATGTAGTAGTTTCCTGTTTCCTTCTACACGGTATGAAATTCAGAATTGTCCTTCTTCTAGACTGTCTACGAACCAAAGGTAAAGGGCCCAATCTACCCTTGCCGTTTAACCCAAAGCTGGGAGTAGAAGAGATGAATTCATGCTGTTTTCAGGTGTAAAAGTGAAAACAACAGACTCGGTCGGAATATGAACTCAATATGCCGGCTTCTTATTCTGCGCCGATAAGCGTTACACTGCCAATAATAACACATCTAATAATAATAATAATAATAATAATAATAATAAGAAGAAGAAGAAGAAGAAGAAGAATATCTAAATAATACTTTAAAGATGAAGTACTGATCTCAAAATGATGAAAGTTCTCCTGTTGTTACATACTTGTAAAATAAACGTTGTCTTTGTCATATATTTCCATCTTATTTTCCAATGGTACCTGAAGCAAATCTGAAGCTTTCTGGTGTTTCCTTCTTTTTACTGTCTTCAAGAGGAGACTTCCTGGAATTGTTTTCATCTAAAATATTTCATAACAATAAAAGCAAATTGTTGTATGACAAGTCCATCTGCGTATTATTACGTAGCACGATGACTGGTTCTCGATGTGGGGTGAGGGACGGGAAGTGAAAGCATGAGGATGCTGCAGATTCTTTGATCATCCAACTTTTCTTTTTATTTCCGCTGTTGTTTGTGTTGATCGAAACAAATATAAACATGTAATGTTGAGCTCAGTGAAGGATCGAATGAATACTCTTACTTTTATTTTAAATTCAACGTTTTTAATAATTTCAAGCCATGTACTTTACAAGGCAAGATGTGAGAGACGATGTACTAACTACAGAATTTCCTCGATTATCTGGAAAACTTGGGTTAAAAAATGTTATAACTTAATACATAAAATAATGAAAAAGTGAAGAAAAAAGTCATTTTTTTAAAAATAAACTTAACATTTATATTATCAAATAACTTTTTCAAAAGCTTTGTTCAAGGTTTTGTCTATTTTTTTTTTCTGAAAATAATGTGTCATTTGTTATGTTTTCCAGATGACTTGAGAATTGATTAAATAAAAGCTTGTATTGAAAGCAAAATGAATGGATTACTGGTCCACAGAACCCATGGAATAATAAACTGTTTTTATCAAATAGAAGTAGCACTAACATTTGGAAAAACAACTTTCAAAATATAAGTGGGTTACCGAATTTTTTTAAAGATCATTCAGAGTCTTTGTAGAATTATGGGAATTGAAAAATTATGGTTGTGTAAATCTTATAGTGACAAATAATACAACAGCTTCCGCGGATCCAGAGAATTCAAGAGATCCCGAACAATATTCCCTACTCAGGCAAAACACAACTGAAATAAATAAATATCTACTTAACGAAATTTACAAATAAAAGATCATAAAATAATCTCAATCATAAATTTACATTAAAAACAACAATTTATTATGTTGTCTTTCGATTAATATATGAGGTGCATGTTAAAGTAAAAACCGTTTTTCAACAAAAATAGTGATGATAACTTTTCCACACACAGTAAGATGTCATCAGTCTTATTCTTTATATATATATTTTTATTTGTTAATACCGTGGTAAATTTATTTGTTTAACTTTTATTATTTTACTCTTTTGTAAATTCTAGTGCTAAAAAGTTATGACTCAAATGTAAATTAATTGTTGTTTTTTTTTTGTTTTTTTTCATTTTGGACATCACATGAATGCTTCCCTGAATAGTAAACTTACGAAATCTTTAACCCAATGCTAATAAAATACAATAATTCTTACAATTCAAATAACACTCAGATGATTTTATGTTTACACAAAATTACGCATGTGGGTTCCTGTATATTTAAGTCCGTTATGTGCTATACGTGATACACGCTTAGGCGATCTTGTAACTTTCGATACATGACTGACGAGGCAATTTTTTTCCCACAGTAGGTTGCCATTCCTTTCGACCAGTTGCTACTTGGTTTGTCCTGCTATTTACCCACAACCGGGGGTGGGGGAGGAGGAGAAGAAGAGGATTCATAACTTTTCCAAGGGTATTAGCACGTGAATGTAATGGATTCGACTCTCCGATTCCTCAATCCAAGCTGCTATCCATTACTCCACCGTGCCTCCTTTGTATATGTAAGTACGTGTGTTGTAATATATTTTGAGGGATGTGCGTCTTGACATGTAAATGTATTCATTTATCAATGACTTCCGGCAACATTTTTTCACGTCCTGTGTGAATTCCATTGAGAAAGCAAATGTCCTTATTTGTTCGGTATCCTGTATTTGCTGTTTTTTTTTTTTTGGAAGAATCTCAAACTGAGCTTTTATTGTTAAAGCCAACATAGTCGTTTAGTATGAAAATCCGCTGTAAATATTTATATTGTAACTAGTTTCAGTTGAGAAAAAGTCTCATTTTGATTGACAGACATTCGTTCATTTAATTACACCCACAAGACGACATACTATGAGTGTTCACCAAAATAGAATATGTTAAGGCTATAATTATCTGGTTAATATTGAATAGGTCATTATAGCAAAAAAAAATTTTATCGTCTATAATCAGATCTTGTTCCTCGTAACCGGTCAAGTATTATTTGATTAAAATACAAAATAATACAAAGTTCTCGCGTAATTAGTCCAATTCAATAATCTAGTGTTGGGTTTTTTTTATCATTTCACTCCAAACAGGGCAATAAAGCCACTAAGATGAGAGAGGTTACTGAGTGTGACATAGCATAAGGGAAAAACATTAAGGAGCGAGAACAATAAAGGAACGGGGATTAAGAAGACATACGATAACTATTGACATTGCATTTACATTTTTTAAGTTGACTGGACATTGCATTTAAATTTTGGAAGTTGACTAGAAAGCAAGAAGACAAAAGAGAGTTCCACAAACGAGAAGTGCGAAAGATGAAACTGTTAATAGAGAACTTAGGCTTACTAGACATTTCAACTGTAAGGATGAGATCTTGCCGTCAATCTACTACTGAGCTTAAATCAATAATATCTAGATACCATAGAAGAAAGTTCATCAGAACAATTACCATGAAAATATTTATAGAAAAGGGCCCGCGGAGGCTACATTACGGGAGTAAGAAACTGATTGAAGCCGAGATGCTGGGTCAGAAACAATAACATTGCAGATTCTTCTTTGTATTTAATCAGCAATCTCTAAATACATAGCATGTAAAAATTAAGTTCTATTGTTTTTAGCACGTAGAAATTAAGTTCTATCCTTTTAATTCATCTCATATAATATTTATAAAAAAATAAACTTTTATTATTGACAGTAATGGTTCCCTGCATTTTCTTTTACGAAAACGTTATCATTTCATTCCACTAATATTGGTCGAATACTAGTAAATTTGCTTTTTAACGCCCGCGCTAAATATCTCTTAAAATTTTCCCAAATCGTCATAATTCCGTGTACACGCTGAACTCGAATTAACAATTAAATTATAAAGAAACCTACCCTTTTGGATTTATCGACAAGAAAAAATTGGACTTCTTGTTGGTCATTCGTCCACCATTACTGCCATAATGTTTAGTAATTTACTGCGCGATACATCCGGCGGCGAAAGCACAAATTTTGGCCAATTTACTTCTTTTACAGACTTTCGGTGCAAGAAATGTCCGAATAACATCGACCTAGTTCCTGACCTGACAAAAATAATTTCGCCCCAAATCTGTCAATGCCTTCCGGAGCCTATCACGTGATTTTTTTTTTTTTTAAGCATTTCACCCCAAGCAAGGCGGGAAGCCACTAGGACGCAAGGGGTTACAGAAAATAGGAAGATCAGATAGGAGTGATAGAAGAAAGGATGAGGGTAGTAGATAGATTAAGGCAACTGGAGATGTCGATTGACATTACACTTGAATAGCTGGAGATTATAACTCACAGGGAAACAGGAGAAGGGAAGAGAGTTCTACAGGCGAGAGGTGCGAGACATGAAGCTATTAGACGGCTACATTTAGGAGTTGCGACAGTGAAGGGATGAGAGCGGGATGCCAGCCTCGTAGGGCGCTTGAACTCATGAAGTCTGAGAACCAGCGAATGCAGCTCCTCGGAGCAATTTCCATGAAAGTATTTGTAGAACAGACAGAGGGAGGCGACGGTGCGTCTGTGAGAAAGTGACTGTAGACGAGACGCCAGGGCAGGGCCAACCATATTGCATATCCGCTTCTGGAGCCTATCAAGAACCCCGAGGCAAACAGAAGGGGCGCCAGACCATATATGGCAGCAATACTCCATGCAAGGGCGAATTGTGGTTGTATATCTGGAGGATCGACTCAGGGAGAAAAACTTCCTAACGCGGCTCAGGGAGCCAACTTTCCCTCGCAGTGGACGAGGCAATTGACTCGATGTATTTATTCCATCTCAGGTCAGCAGTCAATGTGAGACCGAGAAGCCGCAGAGAGTTGCTCTCGAGAAGTTGAGCGTCAGACATTCTAATGGAGGGAAGGGAAGGCTCTCTGTGGTGATTAATAGAGAGCAGTTTTGTCTTCGAAGCGTTGAAGTTGACCAGCCAATTCATGCCCCAGTTCACAATCGATTAGAGGTCCTTTTCGAGACGCACGGCAAGGTGAGTTTTGTCAGCGAGACTAGATTTGTTTTTGAGGCAGGAATAAATTGTGGTGTCATCCGCGTAGATGCCGACTTGAGAAGTTACGGCGTCAGGAAGGTCATTTATGTAGATAAGGAATAGAGTGGGGCCTAGGATGGAGCCTTGAGGAACAGATTACGTTGATTATAAATACCAGACACAAGTTCGCTCTTCCTTTTTTTATTTCTATCGCTTACGAAAATGTAGCTGTATAAGAAATCGAGTTTCAACGCCAGTTCGGGTAGACGCTATGAAAACATTCACACACGCACACATACAAGTACATACGAAGCTTAATTACAAACATTATAAGCATCAACTCATATTCTCAGCTTTACAGAATTATTTCAACTCTTTCACAGTGAGACAAAAGAAAAGTCAACCACACACATCGTTGCCACGCTAAAGAAATTTAACTTGGATATTACAGTTGTCTCCAATTCTTCCCCAACAAGAAATTACATAAAGAAAAAGGTTTTTCTTGAAGCTACAAGTTTACTGAACACATTTTCAGCTCTTCGGGACATAGTTCAAGAAACATTCTCACTCAGCTCTATTTAACAAAATTTGCTCTTGGTGAACACTTTCTTTTAGCGGAAAGTTTGTAGAGGCCCGTTAGTTAATATGACCTCTCAATTTATATTTAACGCAAAATACCACAAAATATGAAACAACAATAATAAACACAAAACGGTTTTATGACAACAAGATTTATATTTATATTTGTATAATGATGTACAAGCATAGGGGTTACTATTTTTGTTGGTGTTATGCTCCTTTGACTGAATTAAAGTTTTTACTGATGAAATATTTTTATCCGAGCTCACAAAAGTTGAATGAATTTGTCGCTCAAAATGTTCACTCTTAGAGAGTTGAAAGAGTTCTGTAAAACTGAGAAAATATTGAATAAACTTTTACCTTTAGAAGAGTTGAATGTTCCGTAATGTTAGTAATTAAGTTTCCATTGCTTGTAAGTTGAATATTCATGGTTTGAAATAAAGTTCGAAAAGTTTTGTATGTTTGTAATGTTGTAGAGGGCCGTTGGCGGTTACCACTTGTTGAGGGTTCATGGCGTGGCTGTTATGTTGTTGATAGAAGTCAGACGTAGAAGAAACGCAAGTAAGGTTCAGATACTCCTGCCTGCCGAGCCCAACTACATAAAAAGGTTGGACTTTGATTAAGTCCAAAGAAGAAGGTAAAGAAAGCAAACAAAACACAAGACCGATAATATATGTATATACAAATATATATTAATAACAAGTTACAATACATGGAAACAGTACAAAGGACGAAGTGTGTGTGAATATTCTGTATGTGCGTGCGTGTGTGTGTATTGTACTTAGCGTGTTTCCACGCTATCCCTTGTTAGCGCCTACATTTCGGGGTTGATAGCTGAAATCCTGAAGGAAAAAGAGAGTTTACCTCAAGGTGTCAGTGCACAGGCCTGAAGGAAAAAGAGATAGAGGTGAAGAGTCAGCGGCTATTTATAGCCAGGGAAGAGAGACCCCTGGTGAAAGGGTTAATGGACTGAAGGAGGAGTTAACTCCGACAATGTAGTTTGGAAGATTTCGTACATACATGTATGTGTGCCTGTGTGTGCGTGTGTGAATATGTTTTCATAGCGTCCGCCCGAACTGGGAATCGGAACGCAATTTCCTTTAAGGCTACATTTTGGTAGCCAAATGAAATCAAGAAAAAAGGAAGAACGAATTCGTGTCTGATATTTATAATCAACGTAATCACGTAACAGACTCGAAAAAGGCATTGACAGATTTTGGCGGAATTATTTTTTTGTCAGATCAAGAACTAGGTCGATGTTATTCGGACATGATTTAAATATTAAGTGACCAATCAGAAGTTGAGGTTTTCTGAAAATATGTATGAAACTTGATAAGCTCTGTGATCCACTTCTTACAAAGATTTGCACAAAATTCACCATTGATAAGAAATTGGTAGCGGTTCATTCAACTTTTTGTGAGCTCAGATAAAAATATTTCATTAGTAAAAACTTTAATTCCAGTCAAACGAAAAGTAATCCCTATGCTTGTACATCATCACAGACATAAATATAAATATTCTTTGTTTAAAACCGTTTTGTGTTCTTTCTTATTGTTTCATATTTTGTGATATTTTGCGTTAAATAAAATTCTAGGTCATTTAATGCTGAAATTAAATTTTATCGAGAGCAGCACCTCTACAAGTTTATAACGAACCTAATTAATATAAAAATGGTTGTTTACATATGAGAAAAATTTCTTGCAGTTTTTAATTTATCTTAAAAAGCATTCTATTTTTAAATTGTCTTACTAGACGTTTTTCTTCTAAAATTGACAGCTTAATACAATACAAAAGAATTTCAATCATTTCTAATTATAAAAATGTTTTAGTTTTATTACATTTTTTATTTTACCATTCATGGAAGATTTTCTGTCACTGGAAGTTCTGTTTGTCCAAAAACATTTGAGTGTGTAAAATGTAAATTCTTCGAGGACTTGTCCTTATAACATATAAACATTTTATAAAATTATATGACGTGGGGATTTTCTAAAAAGAAACATTTCAAAAATAAATAATTTTTAATTTATTACTGAACAATTCCTGGAAGTTTCATTCAAATTCGAACAAATTTTCTGATTTTTTGCCAACATTTCCAAATTAATTTGGTGCTGCTTTAGCGTGTGTCCTACAAATCAGTTTCTGTTTTAATTCTCCTACATTATTAAGGAATTGTAAATATATTTTACCAATCAATTTCTGCTTTAGTGTCAAATAATTCAATTATTTTACTTGTAAAAAAAAAAAAAATAAACCTATATTTTAAAGACCATAAATATCCCATGGACTGATGCTAGAAATTTAATTCTGTGTATGCTTACAAAAGTTGCTCTTGACTCATTTTTAAACTTAGTTAATATTTCTTGTGAATATATTTTGAAATATTCCTCTTACTTTTTAATAAAAATGTCCTCTGATTCACAAACTATTCAGCATACTAATATCTTCATCATTGTTTTCGTCACTATCATAAGATTTAACAAAGTAAAATTTTCCGGTGGTATTTTTCTTCAAATTATATCTTAAATCGGAGGCATCAGAATGTTTTATTTCACAAATTAATTTAATAAGGATCTTCATAAAACTGGCATTTGTAATAAAGATTTCATAACTATTAATCATTCACAGAGTTTTTATTTGGTTAACATGTCTGTTATTCTCCATTTTACAAAAGTAACTTATTAATGACCATCAAATTTTTAGAATGATGGACTACATATAGTGTGGTAGAA
This sequence comes from Acanthosepion pharaonis, assembly GCA_903632075.3. Lineage (NCBI taxonomy): Eukaryota > Metazoa > Mollusca > Cephalopoda > Sepiida > Sepiidae > Acanthosepion > Acanthosepion pharaonis. Next base: position 1,114,551 of record CAHIKZ030001001.1, on the reverse strand, counting down.
ATTCAAATATTTCCATTGTACAGCAGAAACAAAAACTTATGTGTGTTATTGACTATTCCCCATGCACTATCGGACCTATTTCTCCAACTGAATTTACCAACTATTGCATCATCTTGGTCTTTTCCTACTTTGGCATTCGGGTCTCCCATGACAATTGCATTTTCTTGCAATATGCATTGTCTAGTAAAGCATTTCAATTTTTTCTTTTACACTGTTATCAATGCATATACAACTGTGATGGCTACACTAAAAGGTTTCATTTTAACTACAAGTATTATATAATATAGTTGATAGTACTCCAAAACACATTTCTTCCTATTTTGGCCTAGGAGTCCTACTCCTCTCTCATTTTTCTCTCTGCCTGCACAGATGACAGTGTTTGAATCTAATTTAAATTGGAAAAATTAAATCAAAATAAGAAAATTTTTTAATGACAGTAAAAAGATGCTGACAGACAAAACACACACACACACACACACTTTCAGGAGAATCACACATGATATATGAAAATATAACATCCTTACATTCTAACCAAATGATGATTTATCTCCTTTAAAGAGATCTTAAATATTTTACATCATGTAATGCCTGGCTTACACAACAAACAAATAGACTTTATAGTTTTATGTAGTCTATTTTTCTTCTGGGGAATCTTCATCTCTTCTGTTTTCAGTGGCAGAAAACAGATCACGAATTAGAAACCTTATTCATCAGACTAACTCCCAACTAGCTTTTAAATCTTACTTGTCCCATATTTTCAACAAATTATTACCAGTGTGCCTCTGAATAGATAAATAAATTATAAATAGATGAAAAAAATGGAATAAAAAAAGCAAGACAAAAATGAAATGACTCAATTTTATTAAATTTTTTTTTTTTTTTAAAAAGATATTTTTCTTTTATCTAAAAACATCATAAAAATACTTTTGTTGTTGTTGAAAGCAAGTCCCAAAATGTCTTACAATTGATGGATTTCAGATCAAATCTTATCAAATCCAAGACTATTCAACATCTTTCAAACGATACTGTTGAATTAAAAAGAAATCATAAATAGTTCACAGTTTCTTTTAACTGCTCTGGTCACACATGTTTAAATGCCAGAAGTCTGTTATCTCAGCTTCAAGCAAATGCAGAAAATGAATGGTAGTTTTACCAATCATTTTCTGTGATTAATAATAAGTAATTTGATTATCAAATGAAACATAAATGATGTGTAAAATGATACATGGGGAATATTTCAAATATGCTGTATCAATGTTTGGACCCCTCTTTAAAAAAAAGAGAAAAAAATAGTTTATTTGAAGAAGTTAACAATTATTAAGGTCCATGATATACAATAAACAGGCAGGATACATGCATTCTTTCAACCTGGTAAGATAAGGCCATGGCAGTAAACTTTAAAGATCACCATATGTGCCCAGCTTAGAAATCTTATCCTTTTGCTCCATATTTTATTAAATATTTTCAAATTTTGTCAAAGTTTAATGGTATATCAAAAGGATAATTTTTTTCTCTTGTCACCACTATTACTGCATACTCCAACAAATTTTAGTTTTAAAAAGCTATTTTTAGAATTTTAATAACACATGGAACTGGATTTATGCATTGTCTTTTTCTCAATAACTGACAAAAAAAAATTAAACGCAATTCTTGTAAATAGTCTAATAGTTTAACATTTTAGTTGTCAATTCTCAAAGAAAAAAAAAAAATAAATCCAGATGTTTGCAAATTATTTTAGTGAATTTATGAAGAGAAATTTTTAAAAAATGCCCAGAAAATGCATTTTTTCAAAATTGATTAGTTTCTCGTGGTTATATTTTCTTCTCTTGTTCAGACAATTTATAAATTTATGATTAAAAAATTTTTTTATAATTATTTTTTTATATGGTAAATAATAAATATTGCATTGTAGTTAGTGTCAATATTTTTGGTAAATTTGTAAATATAAAATTATTCTTGTAAATAAATTAATAAAATAATATTTAATATTTTGTTAATTCTTGGAAAAAAAAAATGTATGAATCCAGTTTTATTAAAATTCTAAAAATATCTTTGTAAAACAAAAATTGTTGAAGTATACAGTAATAATGATTTCAAGAGAAAAATTATCCTTTTGACATTTTTTTTTTTTTAATGGAGAATAAATGTTAAACTGCCCAGATTTTTTTTTTTCAGTAGTGATTCAATATTAGATTAAAAGGAATTAAAATTTTCCTACAACACATTTAACACATCAGAATAACTCCATCTTAATGAGGCTAAGATATAAGATACAGGATATTCTTGTAGGTTTATGCTCGATATACCAGGGCAGAATTATCACTTCTGCACCAGCTTACCAATATATTTTATTAAAAATATTCAAATTTCAGCAAAGCTTAACATTGTTTACATTATGGAATTCTCTGCTGGCTTTGTGCTTTCCAGTCAACTTTGATCCTCAAAAATTTAATGTGATGTCAACTGTCATCTCCTGTCTCCTTATTTCTTGTTTTTTTTCTTTATTATCCTCTCTCCTTAATAATGATTATTTCTCAGATTCTTTCACACTCGATAACCCCTTGCATCTTAGTGGCTTTATTGCCTAGCTTGGGATTAAAAAAAAAAAAAAAGAAGGAATTATATTCTGGCTAACACATAGAAAGTATGTGTTTGGTTATGTGTAGATTCTACAAAAAAATCACTGAGACACAGACAATTAATTTCATATCATCATTTTTGATAAATGACAACTTTTCTACAAAAAATATTTATATTATTATTGTAGTTAACTAGACTGGATAGCCTTTTAAGAAGGCCAACTATTGCCTACTCTCATTTTGTCAAGTGTGTTTAATTGACCTTTTATTAGATTAAGAGAAAAAAAAGAAAAATAATCATTCTGATTAATAATATTCTCTTTTCTTCTTCCTAGTAACCCATTCTTATTTTGACCTACCAATTAAACAAAATGCGTGTTATTTCACAATTGGCAGCTCTGGCCATAAACACTGTGCAGTTTATATATCAATGGCCAGACTGCTTAACAACAGGAAATTGTTTATAAAAACATTCAGTGATTTTGGTGATGACATTTAATGACCACATCTTTGATACTTTGGTGTATTCATTAACTGGGACAGCTGGAAGTTATCACCAGATGTGATCTTAAAAAGAAAATTACTCTGTTAAGCTGGTTAGAACCAGCTAGGAGACAGAATGATGTCATTTGTATATATGAAGGTGAAACCATCTAAACTAATAGCCTTACTCATTTGAAACTACTTTTCCACATAAAAATAGAGTGTACACCTAACAAACATATGTACTCAAAATGCCATTAAATGTTCATGTGGCTTAAAAAAATCATTTTTTAAAAGAAGATAATGTCACCTCAAATTTTAACTAAAAAAAAAACAACAAAAAACAAAAAACTGACCTATAATTTGTTTATAATAAAATCCTATATTTCATAACTGTGTATATCACCATATTCTTGAATAATGAGGAAGAATGATTTGTAGACAAGTGCAGTGTCCATGCAACAAGATAAATCTCAATTATTCCAGAAATCAGTTTAAAACTTTACACCATTCATAGCCATGAAAACAGTAACAAAGCCCAAATTCTGAATGGTCCACTTCATTAAGGGCTGAGGTAGAGATAGAAAAAAAAATGATAAAGTAAAGAAACATGAATTTGTTTCATTTACAAAAGTTCAAGCCCTGATTTTTTTTATATTTATTTTTCTGGTCAAGAGTCAAGCCTCTTATGCAGACAATGGAAATAGAAGAACCACATTGCTGACAGGTTACAATACACATAACTATATTAGACACACTGGGTGTTAGTCATTATTATATAGCAACATCATTCTCAGTAAATAGGTCCTTCATCCATGTCATCATCATCTTCATCACCATAATCCTCTCCATTGTCAAAATAATTCAAGTTGTAGTCATTATCCTGTAAAATAAACAATAGAAAATTACATCATAAAATCATTCCTTTAAAAACAGAAAGATGAGAAAAAAAATTATAGAAAATTTGTAGAAAATGAAAGCCTACAACAATGACATTTTGTTTTTCTATCTCAAAATGAAGCTACTGAACCTCAAGCAATCAGATGCAAGCCAGCAAAAATCAATGAATTACATTGTTTTCAGTCACTGTAAAGTGTTACAGTAATTTGATTTAGTCTTTCAAGCTAACATGTATTTTTAGCCAGAGAACAATCCTAAAAGAATATGCTATCAACTATTCTATGCTAAACACAAATATAGGTTGCATTATTGCTTTGCAAAAACATTCAGCATTTTGGCTTGTGTTTGATGTAACCCCCTAAGTGTTCCGAATTCATCAAAATTATGTGCAAATGTGTATAGCTGAAAATATACTAGCCATTCAATTTACCAGAGTAAAGTTGAAACAAGACAAAATTTGATCACTTGTTAATCTATTAAAAAGATCAATGTATTCATTACAGTACATAATGTATTTAATTATGTGTACAGACACAAAGATTAAATTACTAAGAGATGAAAACCCTTCAGGAAATGCTTGTGTGATGCACTGGTAAATGCCATAAGTCTAAACTAAAAGTCAACATAATTGCTAAACTCACCTCTTCATCCTCTTCTTCAAAAACTTCTTCCTCTTCTTCAGCTTCTTTTTCTTCATCTTCATTTTCTTCAGTCTGATTATCTTTCTTTTCAAGGCTCTGGTAAAAAGAAACACGGCAATGTAAAACTTATTTCAGATTTGACCAATGCAGCATTCCAACAGATCTGTGAAAACAAAAAATTCCAGGACTATCTTAAAAAAGTCTGAAGGACTAAAAGAGACACACACATGTGACGTAAATGGTCATCAATTGCAAAAACACAAACTTTGTGATTTATCTTTTAATAGTCTGACAGATGAGATGTTCAAAGAAAAGCTGCAGCTGGTTCCAATAATTCATGTCATATTGATCAGTTGAAAGCAGTGATGAACTCCAAGTGTTGACAGCTAAAACACAAATGAATGCAGACTTGGTTATGTTACATATTTTAGAGTTCTACTGCACTTGAAAATTTTGAATTACACAATTTCATTCTTACAGCTACACATCAGTTCATCTAGTTTAATATTCAGCTCCTCTTCCAATTTTGATATCTCTATAGATTTGACCTTTGCAGATCTTTGCATGGAATTGGACTTTGCGTTAAGTATGAAATTCTGAGTCTACTTAGCTTTCTCCTCATAGCTGTCAGCTGACTTGAGCAAATCGTGCAACTTTTAAGCTTGTGTTTCTTGGTCTTCAGTTCTTCAATTTCCATAAGCATGAATTTCCGTTTTTTTCCAACTGCTTCTTCCTTCTTCTCAGTATCAAAGTATTGGTTGTAGGCACTGCAAAGAGCCTTAGTCATGTGAACATTCCCAGCACCTCCAACTGTGGCCAAGTAGTCTGCTGTTTTATATTGTCAGTCGAAATTTCCTTATTGACCGAGAAATCACTCTCCTGTGAGGCCTATCCATAAGAGAGTACCAGCAATCTGCTGCAAAACTCTCCAAAGTTTTTCATATTCTTTGTTGCTAGACAAAGAAGAGTAGAACAAAGTGTCCAGTCTTTGTGCTTGTTGAAATTCTTGAAAGTAACATTTCCAGCAGCCTCCTCCTCCTTGAACCTTTTGTATTGACTGATGATGTCATCACAACCAGGCTTGCTGACTTGTTTCCTGTCCATCATGTGGGAAAGACATCTTTTTAGACTGTCTTTGGTAGCAGATTTTTTTTTTTTTTAACAAATGGATCCAGGTTCAGCCATGCAAGTGAGTTTACAAGAGGGCAAATTGTCTTTGTTGCAATTCTGCATGTCAACAGATTTCCTTTTTTGGATAAATTTTGCATAGCCCTATCTGCCAGAAATTCACACTCAATCTTTGCAGCATCTTTATGCATGTTTGGGTTTGACAAAATTCTTACAAATTCATTCAGTTTGGAAAAAGTAATTATCTTTTTAGTGTGCGTTTCCTTTACAAATCTTAACAGTTTCATGATTGTGCTAAACAAATCATCTGCAAGGAAAGGTAGCAACAGTTTATCACTGACATTTTATCAGAAATGGTTCAATGTCTTTAAAACATATACAAAAATCTGCCATTTCAATGGAAATGAAATATTATTCACCTCTGATAACACTGCAGAGAAGGACTTGGTCTAGGTTAATTTTTTTTTTTTTTTTTAATTAAGTTCACAAATTTGATGACATTTTACCAAATATCTATGGAGTCATTCACATGTTTTGTACATTTTCTAGCCCATCTATGGCAGAAATACAAAAATAAAGGGACAGGATTGCCAGACTGAACTTTTAATATAAAGCCAAGCAATAAAAAACAAATAAGTTTTAGATATTTTTTCACACTTACAACAAAAGCTAGAGATACGGGTCATTATTAGCCTGCAAACTTTAAAAATAACATTCTTATTATTTCAAAGATGGTTTTTCTATGCTAAGACACATCAAAGGCACATTTTCTATTTTATCATCTTCATTTTCTTTGAGTCAAATTTGATTCTCAAATTTGTTACTTTTGGCAACAATTTTTAGACAAATGTTGTTTGCACATAGGTACACATTGACATGGACATATATCTTTATTTTTTTAGCATGTGCTCACCCACTGCTGACTAAAGATCAAAAGGACTTTTTGTTTTTGAAATTGATACCTGAATAAAATTTCTTCAATTGTTCAAATTTTAAAAAACACTGATAAATTTTTAGAGATTCTACTAAAATGTATTTTATTACTGTAAAATAATTCCTTATTTTCCTTTCAACTACAGATTCAAGGAGTGTGAATTCATTTATCTTTGACAGTGATGTTTACTATGTCTCTGACACCTTTTATCTTTGCTTTTCCTCTTTTCTTATACTGTGAGAATAGCAGCTAGACAACACACCTTCATATTCTTTCCCCTCTTTCTTTCTCATCACCTAAACAAGAAAATACAGAAGTAACTACAAGGTCATGAACTCATTCTAATCTAGGAAACAAACCACCGTTTGCAATAATTACCAAATATTACTAATGACTAAAAAACATTTTTCTTGAAGGACAATTTTAGCTTGGAAAAAAAAAAAAAAAAAAAAAAAAAAAATCTAGATTTCTGGAATTTAGCATTTTGAGTTTGATAAATTGAGAAAAATTTAGAAAATTCCAGGAAATTTAAAGATTTGGGACTATTGCTGTTTTTCCAGGGCTTTTCAAGTGCTGGAAAAGGCCCTGTTAATTTTCCAAGACTTTTCAAGGTTTTCAGGACCTGTACAAACTTTGCCAAATCAACCTAAGGACATTTGGTGCCTCTTAACTTACGATACCAAAGACAACACTTTTTCTTGATAAGCCAACAAAATTAAGTGATTATATAATCAAATCCGTGCAGGATAGCACAGGTTTTTAGTTAAAATTTAAAAGCAGTGGGGAGGAGTGGGGAAAAAAATGATTGCTTCTAACAGTCAATTTCCTTATCTAAATGCAAACCATTTCCATTATTTTTAGAAGAAAATTTATATAAGTTTCTTTACTCCTTTTTTCTTTTAACTTTCACTGTCAGATTTTACAGTTACAAGCTGAATTACTATTTTTTTTTTTATTAAGCCAATAAAAATTAATCAAATTAATTCATCAATTTCTATTATAACTTTATCCATAGGAGTTCAAGATCAGCTCATAATTTGATTGCAGTACAAAACATTGTCTATTTCAAACTTATGAATCTGAAATGGGAGATTATTAAAGTATTATAATTGAAAACTGATTCAACCTGTTATAAAGAAAAGCTTTAGTTATGCAAATATTTTCTACAGAAAAATGACCCTTCACTTTATGTGACAGAAAAATTTCTAATTTCTAGAATATTATGAACAGTCCTCATCAGTTATTAGTTTCATCATATCTATTCAATTCTAAGTCTGAATTTGCTCTTCTTTTAACTGCCAATTTTAAATATATTGGCCTTGTTTTTCAGTTACATGGAAATATTTATTCATTTTTACCTTTTAATTCTTGTTCAGTTTCCTTATCAATATCTTAATTCATTTCTAAAGCTTAGCCTTAGTAAATATTATCAAATTAAATCAACATTAGTTACAATGGAACCATTGTCTTTGACATACTAAGTGAGAAAAGCAGGGAGAATTTTATATACCTTGAAAGTACCATGACTATGTTTGTTACCATGGTAAGGTAACAGAGATAAGATTTGTTATTTCTCCAGATAAGTGAAAATAATGTTCAGGGTATTGTTCTTATTTATTTTTTTTTATCATTACTGTTATGAGGAATAATAATGATAATCATCCATGCAATTTCACAAGAACACAGGAAAAATTTGAAAAATGAAGAATTTTTCTTTTTTTCCCTCCATGAAAACTAGTTTAAAAAAAACAAAAAACAAGCTTCAATTGTAAAAGAGAAAAGATTATTAACAAGTTATGGTAATTTAAAAAGGAAAATTTACTTGAGGTTAACAAACATAGACCTATCCTTGAACCTCGCTGGAGAGATTATTTTAAGCCATCTTTATTTGGTTCTATTGTTCTTGTTTTTTTTATTCATTTTTGCTTTCTTTTTTGAAATCATGACAGCACTTAAATTTTTCTGTGTGAATCTGAGTTCAATAAAAACATGATGGTATTGTGTACTTACCTCTAATGTCTTGAGTACTTCAGCAGCTTCAGCCTTGCTTGGAAGATTAGGGCGTGGAGTGAACCTCACCTTCTTTAATTTCTTGCGATTCCATTTGAGTTCATTTGGCAAACTGTCCCAGTCTGGGAGAAAAAAAAAAAAATCACAGATTGAACAATGAGCTCTAAAATAATAGTAATGGTAGCCAAGTTGTCATTTACTTTTGAGTGTAGGTTGTGGTTATAAATTGTGACCAATGAACCAACCAAATAATTTGCCATAAAAGATTGGACTAATTTCTATGCAATAACCTTAGGGTTACAAGTACATTCTCTACTCTTCATATTTACATTAAAATTTAATTTTAATATTTTGATGAAACAGATGGCTATGTTTTACAAAGTGAATGTAATTAAGCAGACAGCAGTTTTAAATAATGAATTTGGTTCAGTATCCTATTTATGCTGGTACAAGGCTAGAGGAAAGGGAACATGCTGTATGATTGTGTTATACCAATCTTCCAATTTGGAATAATCATCCTTCCTACCTTTGAAAAATCAGCATTCTACCTGGATTCAAACACAATCTACTGATGTAAATGTGAAATGTATCTACCTCAATCACATAATACAGTGGTAGTGCTAAACTGTTTTTCTAAGGAGATTTTTGCAATAAAATGGCAATGGTTTTCGTGTAGACAAGACAATATTGTGACCAACTTGATCACGTTTCTAGAAAAAAGAATGACGTAAAAAAAAGATTATCGGTGAATACTCCAGAATATATCCCGATATATTCTAGAATAACCAGTTTTTTTTTAAACTCATATGTAAATAAGTAAACAAGGGAAAATATAATCAGTATTTAATAGTTATCTCCCTTTAAAATTTTTCCTTCAATTGATCACCAATAAGGACCTCACACTATTTCTTAATTGCAAATCACTAGTTTTCTTAACCATTCTTTAAATTAGTACATTTAAGGATAGTTTTCGTTATACTTCAGGCAAGAATGTATCGTTTTTTTTTGGTTATGAATACGTAATACAGACATACGAGTCATGCAAGATAAGAAATTTTTATGAAGAATCTCAGGTCTTCAATCAGACATTGAAAAATTAGATGTGACCTTTTGGAAAGGAATAAGTCAATATCTTGCTCAGGAGTAATCTAAAATCAGGCAAGGCAAATGAATTCAATTCCTTTAGGAATTTTACATCAATAATCTGATTTTAGAAATTAGTTTTTGTTATGAAGTAAAATCTTTTGAAAAATTTCAAATGTAAATTTTATAACAAATTAGATGAAGTTATATAGAATAATGAATAACAGAAATGATTGACTAACTATCCACATATATTGATCCACACACTGAAAAATATGCAGATTTCGAATGTACTTTTTTTATTTGCAGCTAGATCATTTTTTTTGAATAAGATGATTTACAAGATTTTATCAAGATGATAAATTTGACCTCCATAAACTTATTTAAGAGGAAGGAGTGGGTGACAAGTTCTCTGAAATAATGGACTGAAAAATTTATCAAACCATTGTTCTTACCTTGAAAATTTTGATTTCTACATTGCACAATATTTTGAGGAATTACTAATTAAAAAATAATGAAAGGCATTAAGAAATAAATAAAAAGACAAAGCAACTTAACCTGGTTCCCAAGAGTTGTTATTCTCTAGAGACGTTTGGTATTTGTCAGAGTAACGGTGAATATCTTTCTTTTTTTCTGTTACCTTTATGTAAAAAGGAGATTCATGAATGGTGCCCCGAAATTCTTGTTTAAGGGCCAGCATATATTCATATTCCTCTCCTTGCAGCAAAGGTACAGCTTTCAGTTCAAGTGGCTTTAAAATAAACAAATAGATTAATCAGTGAATAAATAAATATTTCCCATTGATAACATTTTTTGTTAGTTTTTTTTTTTTTTTAAAACCGTTTGAAAATTTAATCTAATTTAATCTAAATCCTGCAAGTTAATTGTTACTTTTGGTTTTTGTTAAAATTTTTCAAGTCAAAAACGAGGTGCATTCAATACATTGGAAAATACAGTAGTGAGCAAATTAAAAGAAAATTTAAAATTAACAAATAGTGTCTATTTTGGTATGAATTTTAAAATTTCTGTGTTATCTTCTTTCTTTATATCATGAGTTTTGTAACCCATTTGGGTCGCAGAGGCATCATGTTCTGCAGTGGTGTGTCTTGGACAAAACAGCCTGATGAAGGTCCCCCCACCCTACAGGTTGGCTTGAATTCAGAGTTTTCCTTCTCCTACACTGGTTGCCAATAAAGGCCATAGAGCCCAGCCTGTTCTGCTATTTACCCATAGCTGTGGGGAGAAGAGACGGATTCATATCTTTTCCCAAGGGTATTTGTGCGCAAATGAACTTGACTGGAATTCAAACTCAGCACTCCAATTTTTCATTCTGAACTGCTATTATATTCATTTTTTTTTTTTTTTTTTTTTTTTTTTTACATAAAATGAACATGTAAGTCTACTGTATTTTAGCAATGATACTAGATGAAGTCTTTTTTTTTTCTTTATGGTCATATCTTTAAAAGTTGGAATATGCAGTAAAATGGAATTAGCAAAATTATCCTAATTAATGCAGTTTGATAGGTTAAAGCATTTTTTTATTTATTCCATGAGGTAAATTAATTAGATTTTCATAGGCTATTAAAAGAAAAATGGCAACACTATTTACTTCCCTTTAATTCCATTTCTTACTGCAGTAGGCTGGTTCCAAACCAAGGCTATAAAATCCAGTCTGCCCTGCTATTCAACTGATAATGGAATTGTGATAGGTTCATATCTTTTCCAAGAGTATTTACTCATAAATGAATGTAACAAACCTGACTGGAATTCAAACTCAGCTCTTCGATTTCTCATTACATGACACCGCAACGTGCATCTTACAATAATTATGAAATTTTAAAATTTTCACACACACAGCAGATTGATAAATGGTCTTTGAAATTTACTGAGTGAAGTTCTTGAAATCCTAAGGTATATAATAATAAAAAAAATGTTTGGAAATTTGAGCATAAAGAATTTTTGATAAATAATAGAGCCATAACAGTTGTTAATTGATTTACTTTTTATAGTTTATCAACCATTTCTGGAGTATTTAAAGTCAAAACATATTCTGGATTGTAAGAAAAATTGTGATTTTTTTTGTGAGTGAATATTGCATTAGCAGTTTTTTTTTGTTTTTTTTTTAAGAATAACGGTTTTTCCAGGTATTAGTGTAGTTCTACTATTTAACCCATAGATGAGGGGTTGCTTCGTACTTTTCCCAAGGAAACTAAATGTCACAAACCAGACTGGAATTTGAACTTGGATCTCAGATTTCAGCCATAATTATAAATAATACTAGAAAATCAATAGAATTTATCTGTTTCAATTATTTTTTAAATTTTGCTATCAATTTTTATAAGTATTTTTGCCATTTTCAAACATACATGCATAAACCATTTACATTTTTCTATTCTTTAAGTGATTATTACTTAAGTTAAAACTTTTTACAGCTTGACTAAAAAGTTTTCATTCATCCATCATAGTCCAAATTGATATTGCACTTTACGATTACGATATTTAGTCTGAATTTTGTTAGAGTATTGTTAAATTTAGTGTTTCAAACAATTCCCTCATAGAAAACGCAGGATTATCTCCCTTAGACCCCCCTTTTCTTTTCTTTTTTTTAACTAGCTTCATATTCCCTCGGGAAGTAGTTCAGTGTTACAGCCAAATCATTTGGACATGTAATGCAAAATAAAATGAAAAATAGCGTGAAGCTATGAAATCAAAGTGGTACTAGGCAAAAAAAAAATTCTCCAAGAGAAAGATTTACGTCGAGGCAAAATATTCATTCCCAGAAGTTAATTAAATTACTTTCTCTCTGTAAGATTATTGACCAAAAATATGTAACTTAAAAAAGACTAAAAAAGGAATTTTTCTGCACGTATTTAAATGGCATCTGGATGTTTAAACTGAAAAAAAAAAGGTTTGGAATAAATTTACAAATATTGTACATCGATGGCTATTTTTATTTTTCATTTTATTTAAATAATTTATGATACTTCGTTTAACTTTTCATATCTAAAAGTGGTACGTATTATTAGCTTATTTTTATATTTCAAAGTTTTTCTTACAGAAAAAAATATATAAATTTAATTTACGGACTTCTAAATTCAAAAGGAGCGCTCAAAAAAATAAGGAGAATCCCAATACTTTTCGAATGTAGGGGAAGACAATCAGTGTTTGGTATGAATATAAACTTTAGGATAAAAATTATTATTATAATTTTCTTGTCTTCTGCTTATGGCAGAAGACAAGAAAATAGTGGATAAAAGATAAATAAATAAATAAAAAAGAGCTAGATATTAATTAAACAAAGTCAATTCTGAAAAATGAAAAATTTTTTTTTTTTGTTATTTAAAAGTACAGACTGAACGATCAAAACAAAACAATCAATAAAAATTAATTACTGTATAAAATATTTCTTGGGATTCATTTTTGTTTTGTTTCTTTTCAAAAAAAAAAAAAAAGAGGGGTTAAATTTAATAAATTATACGGATCTCAAATAAATTTGTTTTTATTTTCCAAAGCAGAAGAAAAACGAAAAAAACATCCAACCACTTATGTACAAATTGTCGTCTTCACTGTCTGTCAAATCGGAAGTAAACTTTCGTCAGACATTGATATTTTTGTTCATTAAACTTACCGGGAAGAGTGGGGGTGGCTGATTGATAGCCTGTGGTAGGGCATCTCCTCGCCCAAATCCCAAAGCATCGATATTAAAAGATAATCCCCGGCCTCCTCTTCCTCGACCGGCCATACTCAATGATCAAGGGACCATGTGCGGAGATACTTTTTGTTGTTTTATAACACCAGAGAGCAATTCGTTCCGGGGACTTAACTCATAACAATTTTACGTGGTATGTTAAATTATAAGGTCACAACAAAAACAATGTAAAAAAACTGTTTTGTAACTTCAGTTTAAAACATCGACAATTTTGTTAACAAGTCATTATCGTTGCTCACTCATGAAAATCATTAAATTAACCTTGATTTAGATGAACTGAAAAGAGAACCAGTGAAAAGAAAACTGCTTGTATTTGTCTTCTCTAACATCTTGCAAGTAACATTTTGGATGGTTGAAACACATTATTAACCACATTAAAAGTATTAGCAGATTAAACCTTCTCTTTAGAACGGGTTTCTCAGTCCATTCCTGAACAATGATAGGATTTTGCTTGAACCAAATTCCTAGACAAGAAATTGCATTTTGGTATTAAATGAACAGCATAGAAATTGGATCTAGGTATGCATCTTTAGTATAGTCAGTGTAGTTTACTAGCATGACCACTCAAATTTCTCAAGGCTGGTGTGAGCAATTCATGATAGCCACCTTTATAAAAACCATTCAAGTATTTGTCAACTTTAATGAAGACCATTCCCATTTTCCTTGTGTTAAGTGATAACATATCATGCTGACCAGATGCAAACAATGTGTCTGTGCATCAATATCCTTCTTATAGTATGGACACCAGCATCCAATATTAAATATAGATTTATAAAAACCCAGGATTAATTATATGTTTCATTAATGCCTACTGTCCCAGAATAGGAAAGCAGCATTAATGGGTTAATATTGATTATAATGATGCATTTTGAATTGTGAAAAAATAATTGATATTCTAATTATTAATGTCTGAGAAAAAAAAGACATTTCATAGAATAAAACTGTTACAATATAAAAATAAAAAAATGGATTTTAGTTGAAAGATGTAATAAAGCAACTGACAATAAGTAAGGAAAACCAGAAGCTACAATAATCATGTAATACTTTGTCTGTTTTGACTATTCTTTTCCAGTTGGATGACATGTACTTCAATAGTTCATCGTTTCAGCTTCTTGTTTCATTTTATTTTTTATTTTTTGCAGAGGGATTTTCCAACAGTACAAATAAAAATCATACATCATCCTAGTGTTGACTGAATTTTTCCTCTCAGACTACATAATGACAATGGATCATTGAATTAAACAAAAACATACTAACAGAGAAAATAAAATGTGCCAGTTAATACTGTAGGGATTAAACCCGTTTTTTATCTGTTTGGCACTGTTTAAGGACTATAAAAGAAAAAATAGAATCTTCTTTTTTTTCTTTGGTTCGAAGATGTAGCAGTCTCACACATGAGCCTTCTTCCTCACTGAGGAGGACTGCTTTCTTCCGGTGACTGTTTTTTTACACATGCAACATGCAACATCCAAGCACTCCAAAAACATTGTAATTTTTGTGAAAATACATTGTTGCTATTTAAAAGAATGAAATGTTTGTTTATTTGTTCATCACTTACATGTGAAAATTTTGGTTCACACTGCTGTTAGTTGAGCTAGAAATAGTGATCACACCAGTACTAATTTCTTTAAACAAGTATATTTTTTATAAAACTAAAAAAAATCTTTTCTTTGTTTTACTTCAATCACTTTTTTGTTTTAACATGGTGATTACAAGATTCAGTAATGTTATGTTACAGGAGTTGATTTCTTTTTGAAAAGAAAATAATCACAATTACTAAAATCTAAAACAGTTTACACTATTTTTATCTTTTACAAAATTATTTGAATTCTGGTTTGGTTTTGATTACATATATCATGTGGCCAAGTAGTTAGATGGTAGTGTTCCAACCAGAAGACCCAGGTTTGAATCTCACTATGATCAATTTATCAAGGACATGACTTCAGTCAGTGGCTCAGAAACAGCTGCTGTGAAAACTGTGTAGGCCTTTTCTGATTGGTCAAATAAAGATGTTTTATGACCTTGCTATTTTTGGGTGGTATCCTGGAAGTGTGTGTGTGGATGGAGCTGGGTGAAATTAAGGCCAGTATTTGCCATATGAGCTGTGGATGTCAAAGTGAGCACTTCTCTTTGAGTTATAGAACTGGAGTTCCGACAGGATATGACAATCGCAATAGATAACCAAAAATTGATGGTTGCAAGTTCTGAAATTCCTTAGGAAAAATATCAGATGTAATGTAACATGGAGGAGTAAGAAGAACATAGCTTCATGGATCAAGCAAAAGGTTATGTTCAACATTCCTGGAATATGGCAGCCACCTGAAGAAGGTTGGTGAATATAGCGGCTGAAATATTAGATAAAAATAACAAAGATGTTATTTTTTAAGATTGTAATATATGCATGTACAGTAAGACAAGGAAGGAAGGAAGGAGAGAGGAAAAGGGAAAATACTGACTTGACAGCCACAACTGTTGTATTATTTGCTGATCAGGCAAGTGGTACAAGTTCCTGAAAATGATAAAAGGGACTGTGAAAAGAACTGGCCAAAGGTAGAATTGGCATTTTTATCTGTTTTGGGAGGAATCACAGAAGCATTTGCTGTCAGTCTGTGGTGTCATCTGACTGGGCAAAAAAGAAAAAAAAACAAACAAACGTAGACCTTGGTCACATAAAGTAATGACTACTATGTTCATACAGCAGTCAGTCAACAACATTGCACTTCAACCCACTGACTGTTCTATTTTGAGTCATAATTAAAAGGTTCAAGAATCATAACAAGATCAGAATTTCATTTTAGGTTCAAACAAAATTGATCATTTTAGCAACATTAACATACACTTCATAAACAGAATTCAGTTTCTTTATAATGTTTTTTTTTTAACCTGAATGGTAAAGGAGCCTGACCAAAGCACATTTTCAGGAACAATTTTGCATCTCAAATCCTAAATTACAAAAAAAAAAAAAAATAATATAATGAATGCCAATGTGAATGTGCAGAAATAATAATTCTATACTAAAATATAATAATTCTGTACTAAAATCATAACCTGTGGTAAGTATAGTGAATTCCATTTTTTACTATTGATATAGGGGGGAATGCTCCAAAAGTTATGACCTCTTATTTCCATGGAAACTACAAAAAATAGAGTAAGCACAATAATGCTTTTGATTAGAGCAAGTTCTTTTTCTTTACTACAATACACTATTTTTTCCACATAGTCACCTCCATTGGCTATGCATTTTTGTTCTACAAGCATCACCCCTATCTATTTCCATACAAATCGCAACTGAATCTACTTTTTTGTCTTCAATAGGAATAGATAGGTTAGTCTATCATCCAGTTCACACTTCTCCCTAATATTTTGAACAGAAGTAGAGGTTTATACCTTGTTTCTTGTTCCGGTTTCTTCTAAAGTCTTTTTCTTCTCTTTTGCTTCTAGTAGCCCCTTGTGTCTTCACAGCATTATCACTTTGCTTGGGGTGAAGTGATAAAAAAAAAAGAAACAATTTACTAGTCAAAACTTTTACTCTAGTGAAAACAATGTTCTAAAAATGACCTTAAGACTGAAAGTTACTTAAAAAAACATTTGAGAATAATCCATATTTGATTTATGGACAAAATTTAATGTTTTAAATTAACATCAAAATATTAAGTAAATTATCTTTTTTTTTTAATTTTAATGAAATATTGAATATCCTACTGGTGTCACTTTCTTTCTTCTTTTTAGTAACATGTCCCTTCAATATGCAAGTGATCACAGCTCTCCACAGATTCTTTTTCTTTATTTTCCTTAAATTGCCATGCATTCTTGATAGTGAAGAGTTTTCACATTGTCTTCTTTGAAATTTTGAATTCCATGTTCTCCTCCTCCTAGACTGGCTATCACCCAAGGCAGGGTATAGAATCCAGTTTATACAGTTAGCTAGGGGAGAGAGAAGAGAGAGATTCATGCTTTTCTCAAAATCATTAGTGCAGATGTAAATGCAACAGAGTAGACAGAACTTGGTTTTCTGAAAGTAGTTGCATGATGCTATGCACACATTCAATGCATATTTTTACAGGCATTTTTATAAATAAAGCATTCTTCATTTATAGAGAGAAATTGATTCTATTAATTACCCTGTATGTAAAATTTGACATTTTTTATTCATTTTTTATTAATTTTGATTCTTGTATAACTCCACACCATTAAATTTCATTCCCTTAGTTAAAAAGTGAAGTAGTTATTCATAAAGATTTACTGTTGAAAATTTTTAAGCATTTCATTTGCTGATGAATATAACAAAAAAAATCTCAAAACAAAATTAAAATAACTTGATCAAATTTTGCTCAATTAACACAATTCAAATGTTATCCACGCCACTAAATCTTTTATTAAGAAACAGGTTTTTTAATTAGTTCTTGTTTAAAAACCTCCATATAAATTGTTGTTTAAAGTTTTATTAGCTAAGACTGAGTTATTTTTCCTCTTATTCAATTACTCTCGTTAAAAATAAAAATGTCTTTGTGACACAATTTCTTTTATTTGCCTCCAGTTCTTATTAAAACTGAGCCACTTAGCAACTAAAGATCTAACAAAATGGATCTATTAAATTAAATAAAATTGTTTTATCACTTTTTCCTTGGCTGATATTTTCTTTATACACTTTACAAATGTATATAGACATTCATTTTTAAAAGTATGTCTTTTCATAAGATTTTAGTTTTATGAGAAAAATAGTGTAAATATTACATGAAAATCCCATTACATCTCTCAAATGAAATTTGAGATAAATGATGATTAAAAAGAAAACAAATAATTTGCTTTAGTTAGTTTTAATATATATATATATATATATATATATATATATATATATATATATATATATTCATGAATCATTCATACAAAAACAAATATAGAGGTTAATGATTTAAATGGCGAGAATACATCTTCGCAAACAATATAAATAAGATACATCAACCCCGAACCTGTATATTT
The DNA here is from genome assembly GCA_903632075.3 of Acanthosepion pharaonis. Lineage (NCBI taxonomy): Eukaryota > Metazoa > Mollusca > Cephalopoda > Sepiida > Sepiidae > Acanthosepion > Acanthosepion pharaonis. The sequence goes on along the minus strand of CAHIKZ030001001.1, from coordinate 1,096,104 downwards.
GTTTTTTGTATGAATGATTCATGAATTTATAAATTATAATTGCACCTTTAATTGAAATTAAAATAACTGATCCAACGTGCAACTTTCGGATAATAAGTGTGACATTACTGTAATTATTGAACAATATAGACAGAAAATCTACCAGTAAAAAAGAATTCTTTTTTGTACAAAAACGCACAACCTTAAAATTTAAATTCAAACTCAGCGTTGCGACCGCACGTTCCAAAACAATAACACATTTCTCATAGCATTTTTTCGGATTACATCTCTATTTTCATTGTCCTCTTATTACCGAGAAGTAAAAACAAGACCACAATCTATTTCCATACCTGAGGATATCTGTAGGAACAGACGAAAGATTGTAAAAAATTAAAAGACCTTATCCAACTGGAATTTATGAACAGGGATCATATCATTCATATACAAGTTTGGGGTTGATATATCTTATTTATATTGTTTGCGAAGATGTATTTTCGCCATTTAAATCATTAACCTCTATATTTGTTTTTTGTATGAATGATTCATGAATTTATAAATTATAATTGCACCTTTAATTGAAATATATATATATATATATATATATATATATATATAAAAGAATAATTAGGAAAAAAATTTAAAAATCCATAGTCAGTAATAAATTTATTTCAATGAACATAGGCATATTCATTGAAATAAATTTATTACTATGGATTTTTAAGGTTTTTCCCTAATTATTCTCATAATTTGCTCTGTATCATACATTGAGCTCTCATATGTACTGAAAAGTCCCTTTGAATAAGCCCTACCAATTACAATTTGGTATTATATATATATATATATATATATATATATATATATATATAATAAATGAAATAATTTTATTTTATCTTAAATTTAATATGAAAAAAGATTATCATTAGAAATTTAATTTAATAAATAACTAAAAAATTAAAAAAATAATGATGGGAAATTTAATAAATAGCAAATCGTTTAAAACAACCTTTCATAATTTAAAATTTAAATAATTATTATAAAATTATTTAGTACAAACAAACTTAATACTTTTTTTTTGTCCATAAGAAGAAAAAATAACTAAAAAAGCTTTGTATTTAAAAATGTAGGTGGCGTTTATTATATAAGGACGAAAGAGTAAACATAGAAATTCATATCTTTAGTAGTTTTATATTATTATCTTATGTGATTATATAATTTGTAGAAAACAATGTGCATGCAAACTCTGCTAACACATGCATATAGCTAGGTAGATATTTTTATGTATTTATTTGGCGTTCACCTGAAACAGATAAGTTTAAGTACAGAAGCACTAAAGGGTAAAAACAATGTACTTTCGAGTAAGTTATAAAGAGCCTTGCACATGTAAACAGTGGTGAAAGTTTATATATTTTAAGTAATTTTTTTTTTTTTTAAATATAAAATTGGTCATTTGAATTTTTCTCTCCAGAAAAAAGCTGGAATAGATATTGTCTTCAGCGGAAAAAGATGAAATCTTTCATGTGCGGTCGCCATATTTTTGTACTGTTGCTCACGTACGACAATGTCAGTCATGGTAGCGTCGAGGAGAGCGAGTAAGGATTGAAGCTTGACTTGGACGTCTACCCAAAAATTATGCGGTTTATCCGCAATTGACGTCCCACAGAATTACGAAAAGATCCCACTAAACCATTTCCATTAGTTTTTGAGGACCATTTTTCAATTTTGTTATTTTGAAATCCCATAACTAGCAAGGTTGTTTTTGTGTTTTCTTCTTCCACGTATTCTGACAACAACACAATTTGTACGTCCATATTTACTTTTTTTGCATATCGACTTAGGCAAAGAAATTGCTTTAATTCTTTTCTTTTACAACTCGGAACAAACATGCCAGTGCTATTCTTTTGGGACATATAATTGTTTTTAGTAAAATAATTGGTTTTTATCTGGTTTTTTTCCCCCCGTCCACACAAAATCACAATGTCTAATGCAACGAGAGTAAGCTTGAATTTAGTCAGATATATTATTCCCGGTCGAAATTCTTCAAAATCATTTTCAGGTAAGAAATTTTATTATCTTTTTAAAAAGTTTTATCTGTTTCCTATTTTAATCTATGTCGTTAAAAACAAAAAAACTTTAAATAAAATGTCTACTACTCTTCAGTATAAGTAGTTCTTTTAAAACGTTGTTCTTAGTTGCTGTTCTTGCTTTCTCGCAAAGAAAAAAAAAGAAAAAACCTTTTTGAAAAACGTTAGACTTAGAAATTGACGACGACAAAACAAATGAAAAGAGGTGACTTTTAATATCAGAATCGATTATAAAAAGTAAAAGGTCAATAAAAAAATGTTATAAACAAATTAAGATTTTAATCACAACCTGGAAATTCCAAATTATTGTAAAAATTTTCATAAGAAAATATTTTCATTATTCATTATATTTTTCATGTTTACTTCAGAATTTTATTTAAAATACAAAATTTCAAGATTAACAGTTGAGTAACACATTCATTACGTTATATTTTTTTTTAAATTTAAGATAAATAAATGACACTGACAGGATTTTGATGGAAAAAAAATAAAAGGGTAAACAAAGAAAGAATAATACAAAAAATATGCTTAATTTCTGAAACAAAAAGTTATATAAAAAATAGTCGAAATATTGATTTTTTTTTATTTATTTTGTTTTGTGCATATTTGATAAAGAAAAAAAACTGATGCAATAATACTTAATAATAGCAATAAATAATTCAATTTTTTTTCTTATTGAGAAAATTGTTGAAAAATTTCAATTTAATTTGAATTATATTCATAATTCGTGTACTTTTCTCAAATACGCTTCTTCTTCTTTTTTAATCTTTCTTTATTATTTAATTATAAATGTAATTTGTAAAACGATTCGTTTTTTAACACCAACATATAGTTTACTAAACTTTCAGAAAAAAATATTTTAAAAACTATACAATACAAATTGAAAACCAACGTATTTTTAAAATTAATTGCCAATTCAATTCCATCAAAAATCGATAATTCTGTTTACATGGAATTTTTATAATCATCAAAATTATTGGTAACTATAAAAAAGGGAATAATATACAAATCACGATATGTATTATTTTTTTCACTTGCAACATGATTTTTTTTAATTTAATAAACATCCCCATTTCTAAACAAAGCAGACTTTTGAAAATAACAGACTAAATATGAATTACTTTTTGTTTTCTGATTGAAGAAAAAAATCCAAGTTTGATACGTGCTTTTAAAAGTCAAGGCCAGACTTAGTTCCTGTGTAACTGACCTCTCCCCTTTGATAAGTTTTTTATTCCAATACTTAAAGCGATATCAGTTAAAATTTGGGAAATGAAAACATAAACAAGTTCATTTCACTGCCATTATTAGCTTGTTTGCTTTAGTTTGACACAAGGTTATAATAAGTAGCAAAATCACTGAATGTGCGAGACCAGTTTATTAACCTCCAAGTATAGTCTTTATCTCCCTTCTTTTGTAAGGATGGAATGAGTTTCCATTTTATCTTGTTTATTGACTAAGTGTTTATGCTTACAAAAGTATAATATGCTTTTTTTTTTTTTTTGAAGTTGGGTTATTTCAGTATTTGAGAAAAGATGGAATTGATTCAAGATAACCAGTTATAGTAATAAAATCAAGGGTAGGAAAGTATTGCTATATCCTAAGAATTAAAAAGCTGAATGGATTTATTGGCATCCCTGCAGAATAGTCAATCATTATATTTTGCTGACTGAATGAAATTTGTTTGTCAAATTTTGGGATGGTGGGATGGTTTTTCTGGAAAATTCAAGGATATGAAAAGATGACATTCCACTACTATACATTTACTCCCTTTTCTGCTTCTGATTTTCAAAAAATAAACAAGCTTGGATGACTTAATTTGTAAGCTACAGAGATTTAATTTCATAAAAAAATGGGACATTTATATTTCATTTAAATACTGATATGTAGATTGATGGTAACACATTTTAACGATAAGGAAGTTTATATTTCAATAATCATTACTACATTCGCTTGTAGACTTTACAGTTGTTTATCTAAACATTGCTCGTATTTGCTTACTCTTGCTTTACATTTTCAGAAGCTGAATACAATTTATGAAAAGGATTTAAAATGACCCCTTCAAACAAGGGTACAATCTGAATAATGTCACCTAGTGCTTCTCTAAAAAGCCTCATCCTATAAGTCATTTCAGGTTATAAACTGACTCTACAGTGTAATTATTTGTCTGACACATGAACTATTATTGCATATTCTTTACAAGTGTATTTTTCCTTCATGACTTAAGGTGACAATTATAACTAATAATCTTTTTAAAGTGTCATAATTGGTCATAAAATATCCTTCTAAAATTCTGACATTTTGTTATCAATCAAGTTTTTACTTAGCAATAGAAAATCCATTAAAATCTGTTTTTTTTTTTTTTTTTTTTTTTTTCAAGTAAATTAACATTTCCAATTTAGAAATCGATCAGTAGTACATTTTCTTCTGATAATAAATTATTTTGTTAAAGGAAATGTTTTCTATATTGTGCATTTAGTATTAAAAATGGATGAGGGTTTGTGAAAATAAACAAGAATAAGTTTTCTGAGTAAATGATTATCAGCAGCAATATTAATTTCTGAACAAAAATGTAATTAAGAAAGAAAAAGTATAGCATATTTTTCTTTCAAATAGTCAATCTATTTAGGTAATGCTAACAGTTTGTATTGTTGCCATGAAATTCCATTTTCATACAGCAAATGCTTTCTTTACTTTTTAAGTATGTTTTGTTTTTATTGTATTATGTTCTTTTATTCAGTACAGCATCCTGCAATTAAGATTTTAGGATTCTCTTCTAAATGCAGAAGTTTCCAATAAATCGAGTATTTATGTCAACAGAAATATTTATTCTGCCTCAATCAAATATTCCTGGCTCTCAAAAGACTTTGTGGAGAAAGTGTGGGAAATTGGAATTATTTAACAAAGTATAATTTGAAAATGTTTTGTTAGAAATTAGTATTTCCTTTCCATCATATCAAGTTTGAAACTTTATATAAAGAGATACACTAAGGCTGATTATTCAAAAGTATTTAGTCATGAATCTGTTTCAAAAATGTTTTTGTTTTCTTTCAAAATAGTTTCTTAGCACTTTTCTATTGATACACTGAGAACGAAATTGGAAAAGAAAAATCTCTTTCGCTGACAGAAAGAGTTAGTCTAAAAGGAGAGCTATATTTTTAAAATTAAATATTTGAATATAGGGATTGTGGGGACAAGAAGCCTAAACAATTAATCATTCTTTTTTGGTTTGTAATTTTCTTGTATTCTTTCTTTTTTATTCACACAAACTTTGATTTGCTTTTTATCATTAATTCCTCTGCAGTTTTTACCTTTGTCAAGCTTTATTGGATTTGTTTTGCTGCCTTACACTTTGTTTTTAATCTATTAAGATGAAATTCTCAAAAGTTCTTGGTCTGATTTTCTCTCCAAAATCTGTGTGTTATTTTGTCACTGTAGCTCGAGTGTTCTTTAATTATAAAATACCAATTTACATGATCTTTGAGCTTGTTTTTTTTAATTTGTTTCTGATTATTAACTGAACTATATTAATGGTGAGCGGACTTTTTAAGTTTAACTTCAAGCTGTTATGAAATTCTTGTTCCTGCAAAATAAAACACTAAAAGAAATCCATGAATGTCTGATCCAAACTTTGAGTAACAAGTGCCTGTCAGAGTCAACTGTTAAGAAGCTGAGTGCCAACTTCCAGCATGGAGAACTTTGAAAGCCTGAGATGCAGCACAATCTGGGAGGCCTTTAACAGTGTCAATTCTTGAAATTGAGTGTTTATGGCTTAATTTTTAGCTGATTGATAAAATAATTACTTGGATACTAAGGATAGCCAGGGAATGTATCTGGTTTATAATTCATGAGTGCTTGGTTGTGTATATGGACGCTGTTAGCTAAGTGCATGTCAAAATGTTTGAATACTGACTAGAGATGATGTTTAGTAGACATCTCTAAGTCGATTTAGTACTTTATTTACTCCAATCTAGTTATAATTTTTTAGAACAACTTGTCATTGTTAATGAAACCTAGTTTTACTGCTATGATCCAGAGGTTAAATAATAGTCCATGCAGTGGTGGAACTTGGGTACTTCATGGCTGAAGAATTTCAAAATAAAAAGTCAACAGGAAAGGTCATAACCACATTTTTCTGGGAATAAATAAGATATTTTGTTTTCTGAATAATGAAACCAAACAATGCAGAATATTAATCTAACTTGCTTGAACCAATTAAAAGAAATATTGAAAGAAACTGTGAGAGGAAACTGTTGTCTTTTATCTTTTGTTTTTAATAATGGGTATAAATAAACTTTTATAAGGAATAATGATTGGAAAAAAGCAGCACTTTCCCCTCAGATTTATACAGTATACCTACTTTTGCAACCCCGGTATAGCACTGAAAGCTGCTTTTTTGTAAGTCCTGTCAAACTTATTGATGTTCTTAAAGAATTTTAGGTTTGGGTGTATAGAACATGCACCCTACTCAGCAGATCATGCTTGATCTGTCTAATTTCTGTTGGCAAACCATAAAAGGAGTTTGGAAGAAAAGAAATTTTTGAATCATTCAAAGGTGATCAAAAGAACCGAGCAATATTTCAATGACCAAACAGCAGAATATTCTTGGAAAGTGTTAAAGAAACTTGAGAATATACACACTGTGTGAATTACCATGTCTGTTTTGTGGCTTGAAATTATTCTCTTAGGCTGAGAATGTTTCAGTAACCTATTATAAGTCAGTTTGTGCATTTTTATGTTTTATATCTCTTGAATAATATTAACAAATAGTGTAAATTTATCTTCAACTTTTCTGAAAAAAAACGGTTTCTTTTTTCATTTGTTTTCTGAATTTTTACAACTATTTGTATTAAAAAAAAAATCTAAAAAGTGCTTTTTTATGCTCTCTTTTATCTAAATTTATAAATAATTATCCGAGTGTTTTCTGCCCATTTTCAATAAAAGAATTTTTTAAAAAATTATATGTATCACTTTCACTTCTCATTGTTTTTAAAAGTGAGAAAAATTTCCCCAAATCTGGATTAGATATTCTTTTGAACTTGGGATTGTTGATGTGAGCTGAACATTCCTCATCCCAGTTGTTAAATATGAGAGTTTCATATTACATAACTGTAAAGTGAGCAACCATTGGGAAGTTTGGGTAGGTTGATGTGGTACAAGTTTGCAGCTTTTCGTGCATAATTTGTTATGCAGTGGGCTTGACTAGCAACAGTTCCATGGCAACGCAATAAGGCAGGCAAAATTTCATTTTGTTGCCTAGATCCTCATTTAATTAGCACACATTTTTAGACAACTTTATAAAATTTGTTCAAGTATCTTTGTTAGGCATAAAAATAACTTAATGTTTTTTTTTTTTTTTAAAAGTAATAAAACAAAGAAATGTAACACTTGATTCTTTCAAAGTTAACATTCATGTTTGTTAGCTATTCATCAGTTGTTATGCCATCTTTGATGCCTGTTAATGAAATATTTTGAACTCTGATGGAATAGCTAATAAAAATTAAATGTCATGATGGATATAAATAAACTTTTATAAGGAATAAGGATTGGAAAAAGCAGCACTTTCCCTTCAGATTTATAGAGTTTACATACTTTTGCAGCCCCTGTATGGCAGTGAAAACTTTTTCTTTCTTTTTTTAATTTATTTTGTTCTTTCTTTATTTTTAAGACTGTTGTAACTGATTCTTTCTGTGTTGAGGAAACCAGTTACAATTCTTGGTTTAGCACTTTTTTTTTTTTTTTTTTCCAAATGTAAAACATTTCTACAAAATGAAAATATTTTTATTACTTATGACTAGAAATAACTTAAAAGATATGGATGTTCTTTCTGGTTCAAGTTCTTTTGGAAAAATTTATCAGTGACAAGCACACTGTATATGTAAACCAAACTGCTTAGAAATCAATTGTTAGTGTAAGTTTTGACTATCCTACTGTGTAGTGTGGGTACAGCAGCTCTATTGCAACTTCCAGTTGTTGCAAATTAGTAGAATCATTTTGCCAGACATTGAAACTTCCAGCAGCCACCCTTCCGACTCATGGCAGCACCACCTCCCCAAAGCACTTGATGTTGGCTTCTGTGTTGTGTCTGAGGGAAGATGAATGGAGGCACAACATTGCTATCACTAGTGATCACTGTAAAAACATTCATAATCACCATTAGAAGTGTCAATCTGTAAAACAATTGCATAATTGAATTGATTCAGTTGTGAAAGGAAATACAATTAATTTTTAAATTCAAGTCCAACAGGTACTTCACCTTTTTAAATAGTAGTATGAATCTTATCTCTTTTGTTATCTATTAAATCCTTGTACTATAGTATTTAGTTGCAGATGAAATAGCAAAGATACTATTTTTACTTGTATCAAATAATTTTGTCACTAGTTGATATTTGTGGGCCTATTTTAGAGTGGCTGAAATTGACTGTTAGCTTGCTTCTCTTGTTAATTAGAACTATAAAATGTTTATTAACACTTTTGCATTAATTTCCTTGGCAAAGTAAATAATGATTTCTTTGCCACTTAAACTTCTCTATAAAAAAAAAGTGGGATCTCTTTGGAGGAATTTTTATTTCTTCAATAAGAAAATGTTCTTATTCTCAGTAGTTTAAGGTTGATCTGTTTATACTAGAGCTTTGCAAACTGATGTGTTGTGATCTGTTTATAACTAGAGTTTTGTAAATTGATGTGTTGTGATATTTTAATTACCTGTTCTTTCTCTAATTATTAACTAAATTATTTGTTTTTGTAGATATTTTGAATTGTATTTTTCACTTGGCTAAGAAAACTAAATAAGTTGCAAAAAAGTGCAAAAAAAATATGAATGAACAAAGTTTGGGAAAAAAGCAGATTTATTTAAGAATTGAGATATTTGAAAAAGAAAAGCAAATTTTCTTTTAAGTGTTTCCAAATTGTGTAAAATCTTTTCTGACAATATCAGATTGTAATATAAAGTATTAAAAGGGTATTGCTCCTTACTTTTTCTATAATCAATGACTAATGAAATGTTTGCAACTTTTTCAAATCTATTCTACAGTATAAAACCCAATGCAACTATCAGTCACAGTCTGGTCTCTTAGTAATGAGAGATTTCACTATTGTAGTTTGTTTTGCTCATAAGCAAACATGCGTAATATTACCATAACAAAATATCTTGCTTGTCAATAGGAAGAATCCGGCTATTACTACTTCTTTTTGTCTCCTGTTAGCTTTCATTTGATATGTATTGTGTCCTTTCAGGATATCAGTGATCGTGACTCTCCACAATTTCCTGTCCTTTGTAGCTGAAGCTCATTTAGTAATTTATTAATTTTATCTTGTTGTTTCAACTAAATCATGTTCTGCCATCTATTCGATCTTGTTAGGTAGGTAATGCATTGTTTTCCTCTGTTCTGTGAGTAATGGTTTTTTCCAAGCCTTCTTTCCTCATATGCTCTAGAAATTTCAACTATCTCTTTTTGATGTTAAGTATAAGTGTCTTTTTTGTTTCCATTTTCTCTAAAACTTTGTCGTTGCTCATCTGTTCAGCCCATGACATTCTTGGCATCCCTCTGTAGGACCACATTTCTGTTGCTTCAAGCCTTTTCATCTTTGAGGAGATTGTCCAGCTTTCACTGATATTACGTAACAGTTCAGTACTCTTTTCTTTGTTTCTAACAAAATTTTCCTGTTTCTTAATGCATTGCTTAACTTTTGGAAGACATCTTTCACTATCCCAATGCGCCTTTAGATTTCAGTGTCATACTTTTCTCTCTTAAAACAATTCCCAGGTAATTAAATTGTTGTACATATTCAATTTTGTTATCTTGAAATTGTAATCTGCATGTTGGGCTGTTCCTTTTGCTGACAACCATTGCATTCTGTCTTCTTACGATTCATGCTTATTCCTTTCTTCTCCCTTTCCTTCACTTTCCTTCTGTAGGAGTTCTTGTAGTTCCCTTTCTATATCTGCCATCAATACTGTATCATCTGCATATCTTATGCAGTTAATATTGTGGCTGCTAATAATGAATCCTAATAAGACTTCTCATTCCTTAAGAATTACCTCTCTGTTTAAGGTCGAATAAATCCGGTAAGAAGACACATCCTAGTCTTAACCCATTTCTAGTTTTGTATAGTTACTGAATTCATTTTTCTGTCTGTATGAATATTTGCTTCCCTTATAGGTTTTGGATTATTCTAATATCCTTCTCAATTATGTCAAGGTTATCAGACACTTTTGCTTATTCTATAAAACATAGGTACACATCCTCTGCATTTGTATTGCTCTTTCTGATACCATTCTGAGCATAACTATTGCTTGTTCCAGTGTCTTTAACAAACTTCCACTGTTTGTGTCCTATTTTCAGTTTGTTTCTGTTGTGCTCTATTCATCAGAATTCGGATTATAAGTTTTGTTATATGGCTTATTAGCCTTTATTGTCTACTGGAGTTCACATTCATTTGCACCTGGCATCTTAGGCAGTGCTATGAAAATGGATTTACTTAGGTTTCCCAGTATATATTTCCCACTGTTATATATTTTGTTTATTATGTCTCTAATCTTGTCAATGTCCAAATTGTCTAAGGCTGCCATCATCTCTATTTCTATTCTCTCTGCTCTTTCTGCTTTGACCATGTTCAATATGGCCAGTGCAGATTTCACATTAATATTTCTGTTCCTTCAATGTTTCTGTGTATTGCCAATTGTTCATTTTCATCATGGAATAATTTTATGAGGTATTTGTTAATTTCTCTATCTCTACTATCAGTGTCCTTGGATTTTATACTTCCTCTTAATGAGTATGTCTTTTGTCCTGTTTTTATTTTTTTTATGCATATCTGCTTTATCTGTGATATACATTCTTTCTATTTCTGCATGTTTTTCTTGAATCATTTCTCTTTAGCCTGCCTGCATTTATTCCTAATTCCTTTGTTAATTTTCCTATATTCTGTGCCATACCTTGGCATTATTTTGGCTCCTTTTCATCATGACGAGAATTTTATCTGTCATCCATTGCTTTTTTTTTTATTTGTCTAGTTTTCTTTGGGATGATTTCAATTAATGATGTTACTAAAGCTTCTTTGAATGTGTCTCACTTTGAGTTTTCATTCTCATTTTGTCCATTGTATCTGCCATTGTCCCTATATTTCTTCTTCCCATTTGGATCATTCAGGAGTTTACTGTATTGCAATTTAGGTGCTGCCTTGACCCTCTTCAATTTCCATAGTTTATATTGCTGGAAAGTGGTTGTTCACACAATTAACACTTGGGTATGTCTTGCAGTATAAAACTGCATTCTTGAATTTCTTATTGATTTATATAGTCGATTTGTTTTTTGTTCTTCCTCCTGGGCATTTCCAGATATGTCTTGGATGATCATGAAACCAGATGTTGGTTAATACCTGATCATTCACGGTGAACCATTAAACCCATTTTTCTCCATTTTTTTTTTTTTTTTTTTTTTTTTTAATTTCTTCTTCTGTAATTTGTGCATATACAACTATGATAGATATATTAAAAGCTTTTCTTTCAATTTAACTACAAGAATTCTTTCAGATAGTTGATAGTATCCCAGGACACGTTTCTTCCTGTCTTGGTCTAAAATCAATCCTACTCTCCCCTCATTTTTCTCTCTGTATATATGATCCTGTGTTTATCACTGTGTTTGTCCACCTCATTTCACATATGCCTAAAATATTAACATTTAACATATTCATTTCTTGCTTTATAATTTCTAACTGGCCACATTGATTTAATGTTCTGACATTCCATGTTCCAAGAATTGTTTTTGTTTCATGTGAACTGCTGCTGGATGACAGTCCAGTAACACCTGTCACTCATGTTTTTCATTGCCAGGCGAGGGATCAATTCCAAGGAGTTTGACCCCCTTTATGCCATTGTCTTTGCTAATAATTGCTGGATGACAATCAGGTGCCACCTGTTGCACATGTCTTGCCTTACCAGGTGAGGAGTCAATTCCAATAGGCTTAACTCCTTTCATGTCATTATCTTTTGTAATTTGATTAAGAACCCTGAATTTTCTTAGGATTGATAGTGGAGTGGTTTTCCATTCCCTTCTTCATGGTGATTTTATTGAGACATCACCTCTAGTTAGCTCACTGTTTACTTGTCAAGAGTTCTTCCACCTTTTATAGGTTTTATTTTTCCTTCTACAGGTTAGCTAACAACCTGCCTCACTTGCAAGAAATTGAAGTGGAAGTGCTGCTCTAGTTGCAGACTATTCAATAATAGCACGTGCACACACACACACGTGTGTTCAAAAAATATCTGATTTTATTTTTTCCTGCCAAAACATATGCAGCATGAGCATAATCCTTTGGGTGGGAGATGACAACAGCTTTCCTCGCTCATTCATTAAAATTTATGTGGTGGTAGGCTGTGACAATTCCTGGCTGTTATGCCTAGAGTACAGATGTGTAGTGCACACTTGTATTTTTGTTTTCATGCAAGATGACTGAATGCATCTCCTATGACTATTTGCCGAACCTTCTTAATCAGCTCCTTGTTTTGGCTTGTGGATGGCCTGTCTGAGTGTGCCTCACTCTCCACTGATGTGCATCCATGGTTGAAGTGATTATACCACTCTTTGATCTGAGATTTGCTCGTAACATCATCCCCAAAGGCCTGTTGAATCTTCTGGATGGTTTGAGCCTGTGTATCACCAAGCTTTTGGCAAAACTTGATGTAATAATTTTGGTCAATGTGTTCAGTCATCTTGTGTGAAAGTGAAAATTCAATAAGTCTGTAATTTAGGTGTAACTGCCTGGAACTGACACAGCCTACCAATGCAAAAATTTTTATGCATGTGCTCAAAAGATTTTGTCCATATAGCATTAATTTTGGCGGAAAAAATAGTCAGATAAGCTTGGAACACACCTTGTTTGTGTATATCGGATAGTCGGCAACTAAACTGACACAATAATACACAAACAGTAATAATGATGTTTGTTATAAAATGTTAGAAAACATTGTTCAATTTTCTGTTCAGGAAAATAATGTTGCAACACCCTGAAATATAGATACAGATTTTGAACTGGGTGCAGTATACACATTTTAGGCACATAAAATATTTTGGTAAAATTTTCAGTCTTTGGCTATCTTATTATGCAGTAATATTTTACTCAGTGCACAGTCTCTTATTTGATATTTAGATGAAAATACATACTGTGATAAGGATCATTTCGGTGAAAAAGTCTAATGCAAACAGGGTTCATGTTATGAGCAATCAGAGCTATTTTTATTTTATTTATTTACTTCTTGAGAGAGAGAGAAATAGGTATGATTATGTGTCTTTGGAAGGTCATTCCATTCTTGTGCATGATAGATGTGTCGTGTTAGCAACGTTGGTTAAATGACAATTTGTGCACATATAGGCCACATTCTAGAGAGTCACATAGTACAGCTACTGACCAAACTTTGAATTGTAAAAGTTGCAGTGACAACCACACACCAATCACATAAATTGAATTGTCAGTTGGTGTGGGGTGCCATGAATTACGATTCTTGCTCATCTTTTGGTCTGATTGTTCAACTTTTTTGTTCTAATTTGTGCAACAGAGTGGTGATGTAGTGTTCCAGCAGGATAATGCCTGCTAAATAACTTCCATGGCTGATACAATTGCCAGAATTGAACATGTATTGGACAACACATGACTTGTTCAGTTAGCTTACCTACAACTTGTGTTGTATTGTTAACATAATACAGCAAGAGTTGTGGTATAATGAAGTCAAGATGGTATTCACCATTTCTAAGTTTGTATACATGTGAGAGAGTACAACCCAAGAAGGGTATAAAGTATATTAAGGGATTTGAGTATCGTGGATAAACCCTTAGTGTGCACAGGTTCTAAAAATAAAGAAACTCTGCTATATTGCCTTGAACAATTGAAATGTATGTTTAGCGAGTTGCACTTGTATCTTTATCTGCAAGAAATTAAATTCTCATTTTTGATATAGCAATTAGAATTGGTTGTTATCTTCTTGTGTATTTTGAATATAAATATAAACTGTGAAATCCAAAATTGTAACATTTAAGAATTGTTTAAAATTGTAAGAAAATGCTTAGCATATTTTAGTACTATTTCATTTTTGATTTAATGTGAGATCAAGTGAAAACTAGTCTGCCTATTTTTCCAGTTTAATAAATTTTATATTGGATATTTGTAATTTAACTTTGATGTTCTTTTTAATCGGATAATACAAGACTGTTATACTAAAAAAAATCTTGGTGAATGTTATTCCTTTAAATGTTAAATTTTGTAATTTCAAAATTATTGACTTGAATATTTTTTTTTTTTTTTTTTTTTTTTTTTGTAGCTTTGAAAAATGGTCCATTCCAACTACCACACACTGTGTATTACTTCTTGCTGATTCGACCAATGATAACAGTGGCCCCTCTCTATCACCATATCAGCAGTAGAAGTCTGGGCAGTGCATCAGGTGGCAGTAGCGGTGTTGGTAGTGGTAGAGACCAGAAAGGTGGTGGCCCAGCCAGTAGTGGAAGTGGTGGTGGGGGAGGCGATAAAAAAGGTGGTTCCAACCAACTCTGTTGTCCTAAATGTGGAGACCCATGTACTCATGTAGAGACATTTGTCTGTAAGTATACAGTCTTTCCTTCATTGAGTCTAATCTTCATTGCCAATTTAAAAGTATTATTGTCTAGCTTTGACTGGCATGAAAAAATATTTCAAACATCTCTTGTAATAGCTTAAAACACATTCTTTAAATTTATATTGTGTGAAGATATTTCACATATTTGCTTAATTCCATTAAGGTCTTCAGTAATGTATGTTTGACTTGCTGATTAACTAATAGTACTGTATTACTTTCTCCTCCCAGTTCACTTCAATGTTCATATGTAAAAATACACTGGAAGTTTTACACTAACTTTCAACTTGAGAAAATCATAGAAATTTTATTTTTGTCTTTGCTCCATCTTTGAAAATTCAACTAGTAATTACTATGAAAAGCTTGCAATTGTTTTTCTGTTATCAATCTATAAAATCTACATTTTTTTTTTTTTTTTTTTTTTTTTTCAAGCATCTACAAGATTTGTCAAATGTGAAAAGTGTCACCACTTTTTCGTTGTGTTATCTGAAGCAGATTCAAAGAAGAGTTTCAAAGAAAACAAAGATGACCGAACAGGACTAAAAAAGAAGCCACCACCTCCACCCAAAAAGGTACTGCCTTTCTTCATTTTGAGTTGTGTTTTTTGTTTGTTTTTTTTTTTGTTTTTTCTCATTCTCTCTCAAATTTCTTTGGTTGGAGAGATGTGGTGTCTCTCAAAACACTATTTCCAAAAGCTGTAACATCAAGATAGCTATAAAAATGGTTTTCAAAATATCCCTGTTGAATTGTGATAATTTTTTTTTTTTATAAATGTTGTTAAAATGATTATCTAAGATTCTACTTAGAGAATGTAATTTGTTCATATTGAACAAGATCATTCTTCAGATTTTAAACAATTGCATGAAATTCATTGTTTAATATTATTCTTTTTTCTTTCTTTTTTAGTTAAAGCATCATTGATATTCTTATTTCAATAGGAAAACTTTAGCAAGTACTACTTATAAGTGGATATAGTTTTTTATTCTTTACTTTTTACAGATTTGACAAGCAATTGGACAAGTTGTGATTTCAACTAATCACAATTATATCTAGTAAAGAAAAATAGAACGGTTATTGAATATTGGGGGAGATGTGTAATATTGTAATGACAGAAGAAGAATGATTAGAAAAATATCAATTGCATTTACTTTTTTTTTTTTTTTTTTTTTTTTTTTTTTTTTCAGATTTATGAATATTTGGATAAATATGTAATTGGTCAGGAATATGCCAAGAAAGTTCTCTCTGTTGCTGTGTATAATCATTATAAGCGAATTTATAATAATCAGCCTCCCCCACCACCATCAGCCACAAAAAGCACGCAAGAAGCCACGTCAACTGTAGAAAACTCCCGCCAATTTCCAAATACCTTCACACCTAGAGGTAAGATCTCATTATAAAAAGTCTGTGAAGAGTTATGCCAGTATGCTGTATGACCTGTAAATACATTACAAGGTAGTTCCATTGTGAACCATTGTCAGTGAATTTATCGTCAGTTTTGTTTTTCATTGCAAGAGTATGCTATTTGTGGAGAAATAACACATTACAAAATAAAATCTAAACATAAGCCAGCAGTAATCCAACAGATCATCAAGGAATTATAACTATTGTAAAATACTTGCTTACTTCAGAAACGTTATTCCTCAATCTTTTTTTAGAATTTTTCTGCCTACTTCCAACATTTACAATAATGTTATCTTTTTTTGTTTCAGTTTTCTGTTGAAATAGTTTTTTAATATAATGTATTTATTCTGTGGTAATAAAAAACACACACACACACACACACACACACACACACACATACATATATATATATATATATATATATATATATATATATATATAATTAATGGATTTATTTTAATCCAACATTTTAACATTTGAAGTAATATCTTGTTGCTTCTGTTTGATTGTCATGGATTCTGTGCTTTTGAACACTTTTGGGGTGGACACATAATTTTGGTGTTCTGGTTAGTGGCTTAAGAGTGGTGTTAACATCTTTACAAGCCTCATAAATTTTGCCATATAGTTGTTTTTCCCCCCTTGCTGATTTTGATTGGTATATGTCCTATCTGTGTATATGCTGTCCACCTGTAGTGTAACATCTTCAGTTCACCATGGAGGAATAAATAATCTTGATACCAAAGACATTCACCAACTGCCTGACAAATCTGCATTTCATACAGATGAAACTTTGTCATCGTTGACTGTTCTACCAACACCATTTTTATTAAAATTAATATTTTGAACCTTGGTTTTATGTGTCTGAATGGCACTCCTTAGGGATTGAATTTGTTTGTTTAAAAAAAAATGTAGCCTTCTTTTCAGAATTTGAACTTGGAATATTGCCTTCCCACCCCAATCTCCATTACATATTCTGAACACACAATCATCCACACATATTTACAGAGTATTGGGGTTGCGATAGCTTGTGAAATCCTTTTCTTTAGTGCTTTGTTATTTAGTTGAGCCCATTTTTCTTTCCTAGATTTATTACAGATTGCAGTTACTGGAAGTGCTCCAAGTCTCCAGCAGCAACAACAACAACAACAGCAGCCACCACAGTCTATTCATCACTTGGGTGATGACAACCTGCAAGGCTCAGTTGTGTTGGATTCAAATACTTATGATTTCAAATTGGAGAAAAGTAATATCCTTATGTTGGGACCAACAGGTTCAGGTCAGTTTTCAAAAGATTTTCCAATACAAGAATTTTTCTTATAATCATGTTAGAGTAGCTGTATATATTTTTTATTTTTTCAGGATTTGAGATATTCATTAGAGAAGTATGTTATTGCTGTTTTAGATGAAATATGAAATTATTACAAATTTTACAATGACGTCTTTTCATTAGGGTTTGACACAACTGACTGAGATGGTAGGAAAGCTTTTAATTTATCTGGAAAAGTAATCAGTAACTTCTACTGGGAACAAACAGCTTGTATGTGGATCAAAAATGGGTTCAGTGAATACACACTAATAGAAAAAAGTAATACAGCAAGTATGTGTTTTTCTCTGGATTTATTCAACCTGTAGATCCTAACAGAATGAGAAAGACATACCAGGATTTATTATTGGCAGATATGACCTTAAAAGATACACGAACAACTCTGTGTTGATGAAAGACGCAGAAAAGAAAACTGGAAAATCTCTTAGAAATGGTAGTCAGGGGAAGTTAAATGGTTAGCTCCTTCTTGTAAGGTGCTAACCATTTAACTGTAAGAAGACAGTGTGCATAGTTATCAATCAGGGAGACAGCCAAACTGATCCACCATGTACTGGTGGCATCAAAATTGAGAAGGTACTGGAACTTGACTCTGAGTAGTGTAGTAACAGATGATACAAATTTGAAGGCACATAGGAATAGTGAAAGATACCTTTTTGAAACAAAGAAAAATGTCCTTAGAAACAGTACTTAACTGCTGTCTAATATCTAATTTCCTATCTGACAGTGAATGCTGAAGGATCTCTTCAAACATGAAGAAGAAACTTAAAATGAGGTGTGGTTCTCCTGATGTGTGAAGAACATGTAAGCAATGAGGAAATTTTGAAGAGAATAGCAACTACAAGGAAATGTTTGGTAACAAAAAGTTAATTGAAATTTCTGAGAAAGGGGAAAGAAGACTTAGAGAATTTAACACTCATAAGACATATTGAAGGTAAGAGAAGCAAGGGAAACTGAGTAACCTATTTGACAAGCTTTATTGAATGGGTGACTGAACAAAGATAAAGAATAGTAGTAAAAGTGCTACATTTGATTCGAGTAACGAAAGACAGAATATGAAAAGCTATGATTGTCCACATCTTGAAAGGACATGGCTTATAAGCTTCTGATCTTTATTTTTACACTGTTTTGACAAATCATACCAGTTAGAATGTAATGATAAAAACAACCAAGATAAAGATATTTGTCCCATGAATTTGTCAATAGCTCCATTTAAGGACTTTAATTGAATTTATTCAAAACAATCAACTTTACTGAAATTATGAAGAATCTTCAAGTAAATGTTTTTGTTTTACTTTCTAGTAATTATTTGTTTAAATATACAAACATCAGTTTTTCTCAGTTTTATTTACTAGAAGTACATGATATATAGATTTGGTTACATTTCTAACAAATTTATTTATACAGGCTTTGTTTAATTTTTTTTTTTTTTTCTTTTAGTTTTGTATTTTCAGTTATCTATTTCTCTTTCTTTTTTAAAAGATATGAACATTTATTTGAAAGTTGATATTTGTATTGTTTGGTATTAGCATTTGAAAGATTTATATTTAACACTTAGTCTCTGAGTTTTTAATTACTTTCACTACAATTCAGGCCTGGGTTAATGAGAGATTAGCTAACCTGATGCTTTAAGTGTCCTAGCAGATGAATCTGATCTGTTGGCTGCTGTGGTATAAATTTCTGTTCTTTGTCGCGGGTTAATTGAACCCTAATTTACAATTAGAATGAAAGGGGAGGTACATTTAGTTGCACAAAAAAACTTGAATGTTCCACCAGTTACAGGTGAGGAAGGTGTAACTTTGATCAGTTTTGCTTTGCATTTTTTGCCGTTAGTAGAACAGGTGAAAATCAAAACCAACCAGAATCTGTTATCTGATGAAAGATTGTCAATCTGAAGTCTTTTTATCTGTCACTCACTGGATCTGACTAGCATTATATTTTTGACTAAGAATAAATTGTTGACTTTTTATGTTGCAGGTAAAACCTTGTTAGCCCAGACTCTTGCCAAATGTTTGGATGTTCCATTTGCAATCTGTGACTGCACTACTTTGACTCAGGCAGGTTATGTGGGAGAAGACATAGAATCTGTGATAGCAAAGCTTTTGCAAGATAGCAACTACAATGTTGACAAAACACAACAAGGTAAGGCAGGCATTTTTGTTTGTTTTTGTGCTCCAAGAAAGAAATGGACTGTAAATAGTTGTAATCAGACTTTCTCTTTAGTCAATATTTTTATAGCACTTTTGACTGCTCAACCGTAATGGCTAACAATTTCTAGGTTACATTGTACAAATTAGTTTGGTACTGAACAAACATTTGAAAACTTGAAACTGTTAGACTTAAGTACCAATACAAGTGAAAAAATGAAAGTTACCCCAACCATTCAGTTTTGAAACTTTTGTCTGCATCTTATAATTTACCATTTTTAATATTCACTCAAAAATCTGGAGATGGCTACCTAATATCAAACTAAATTCTAAACAAGGATTAGAATGACATTTCCTTTTCTTACTTTACCTGCAAATTTTTGTGAAAAAAAAACTTTTTCACTTGCCTCAATTCTAAATTTATAATTTATTAACCCACCGACTATGGCAGAAATTTCCCTCAATCCCAGTTGAGCTATAAATCTGTAATGGTGGAAATTTCTGTCTGATGTTGTTATTGGATTTAATTAGACCAATCATTTGGCACACAGTATAATAATCTTTGGCGCAAAGTTTTTAATGTTCTTTAATAACAAAAATGTAATTTCATCCAGAAGAAATTGCTAAAGAAAATCTAGTGGATGAATGTACACAATTTTGCATTTGGAAAAGTACATGCTTGAATGTGTTAAAAGCAAAACATTGCCAAAAGAAAATTCAGCTCCACTGGAATTATTTGAAAACCTCAGTTCTTAACACATGTGTTGGGTAAGTGGAAGATGTTAAGCCTGTAGATATGTAAGCATTAAGACAGAAGCTTAAGTTGGTTAATGCTAGTTGTCAGCTCGGATTTACAGGGACCAATTTTTGTTTTCATTGAGACAAGTTTCATTTATTCTTCAAAATGATTTCAATTTTTCTTTTTTTTTCTTTTCTTTTCTCCCACTCAGAAAAATTCATTATTGAAATTAATGGCAGTTGAAAGTAATCAGTCATCACTTGTGAAATACAGGATTAATGTGTGTGTTATGCAAAAAAAAAAAATTCCCAGTTTACATTAATATATCAAGGATATAGTAAAACCTTTACACAGATAGAACAGACTAACTGAAAGAAAGGAATGGCAAACATGAATTGTTCTCAAAGGGATTTTTTTTTATAATGATATATACATACATATCACTAATTTGTCCTACACAGAGAAATGAGATATATATATATATATATATATATATATATATATATATACACACACACAACAGGCAGTGTGAAAGGGGCAAAAACAGAGAGGGTCTTACTTGTAATATTTCCCATTAGGGAAAATGGCAGGTCTATGATGTCCTTTGTTTTTGGTATGACCTTGTAGTTTTCTTTGTATGCTCTACTGTTGTGATCTTGTTCTGTCTGCCTTCATTGCAGCCCTCAACTCATGAGCAGACACCTCTTGTGTCTTCCGCATGCTAAATAGCAACTTGCCTGGGCAGATGCATCTTGCTTGCCTTAAAAAGCAGCATTCAAAATCCTGGTTCAAATCTCTGGCAACTGCTTAAAATGATGCATAACTGTTTTGGCACAAAAATTTTCCACAGTCTTTTGTTCTTTTTAATGAAAATATATATATTTAAAACAAAACCTACATTGAAAAAATATTAGTTTAGAACCTGAAACATTGCCATTTTGAGAACTGGATGTTTTACTTTATTCATAAATATTTGAGATCCTTATTTGAATGTTTTGTAGTGCTTTTTCAATATATGGTGGCTTATTGATTGCTAGAATATTAAGCAAGAAATTTATGTAATTGATAATTATTTGAATGTTATGACTTTATTTTTTGACATAGCCTTAGATCAGTACAGCTTGGTTTGACAAATTAGGGTTTCATTTGGAGCTCTATAAGCATCCAATTTTATGGATGTCAAAAAAATCATTCCCTCAAAATTGGTTTTCACTTGACTTGAATTATGAATGAAATAAAAGTATCTCTAGGTACAAAAGACATTTGCTTCAGATTTATTGATCTTCCTCATATATTGTATGTAAGTTTTATTTGTATGACTTCAGGAATAGTATTCCTTGATGAAGTGGATAAAATAGGAAGTGTTCCTGGCATCCATCAGCTTCGAGATGTTGGAGGAGAAGGTGTGCAGCAGGTGAGTAGTTTTCTTTAGGAATTGCTTTCTCCAAAATAATTTCTCTTTTCTTTAATGTCTCCAAGTAATTACAAAGAGTGTTATGGAAATCACCTTTTTAAAAAGTTAAAATACTGTGACATTCTGACCTGTATTCTAAAATGTTGCTACTACTCTTTAAAATAAATGATCAAATTTTTCAGTTCCCATTCAGTATATTTTCCATTTTTGTTGTTTAGTGAATATTGAAGTTAAAATGACAAATGCTAACATTTTCTATACTTGTTTTTATTGAGAGAAAAATAACTTAGGATCTTTTTGTTATTAATTACAAGATGGGCTATGAGGTACTTAATATCCTGACACTTTCAGAATGATATACATTTTAAATATTAGGTAGTAGTTGCCAGTCTCATTCTATTGTTTGTACAACAAGCCCTCCCAACTTACTTTCTCTCTCTCTCTCGTGTTTCCTCTCTCTCTCTCGTGTTTCCTCTCTCTCTCGTGTTTCCTCTCTCTCTCTCGTGTTTCCTCTCTCTCTAAATTTTTCTCTCTCTCTAAATGTTTCCTCTCTCTCTCTAAATGTTTCCTCTCTCTCTCTCTGTTTCTCTCTCTCTCTCTCTTGTTTCCTCTCTCTCTCTCTTTTCCTTTCTCTCTCTCTCTCTCTCTTGTGTTTCCTCTCTCTCTCTCTCTCTTGTTTTTCCTCTCTCTCTCTCTCTCTTGTGTTTCCTCTCTCTCTCTCTCTCTCTCTCTTGTGTTTCTCTCTCTCTCTCTCTCTTGTTTTCCTCTCTCTCTCTCTTGTTCCTCTCTCTCTCTCTCTCTTGTGTTTTCTCTCTCTCTCTCTCTCTTGTGTTTCCTCTCTCTCTCTCTCTCTTGTGTTTCCTCTCTCTCTCTCTCTCTCTCTTGTTTCCTCTCTCTCTCTCTCTCTCTCTTTCCTCTTCTCTCTCTCTCTCTCTCTCTTGTGTTTCCTCTCTCTCTCTCTCTCTTGTGTTTCCTCTCTCTCTCTCTCTCTTGTGTTTCCTCTCTCTCTCTCTCTCTCTTGCCCTCCCATTCTCTCTCTCTTCATCCTAGATAAGACAAACTAAGCCCAGCAGCAAGGCCTCTAATCAGGAGGTTTTGAGGAGCGTGGAACCACCTCTTAATTGCTGGTGTTCCTAGGTTCACCCTGACCCGGGGTGATAGCACCTGTTAGGGTCCTAGCTATAGGCAAATAGTTAACTATTACTAGCAATACAATTTTGAAGGAAATATATTACCAGAAACAGATTTTTGACAAAACAAAATATTACCAGCAATAAAAAAAAAAAAATTTGTCTGCATTAAATAACCCATTGAGGTTGATATGCTGTTAAATAAACCAAACCAAACCCCCTCCCTCCCTCTCTGCTACACTCTCTCGCTCTTCCCCCCCTCTTATTTCTCTCCTTCCCTCTTTTTTCTCTCCTTCCCTCTTTTTTCTCTCCTTTACTCTTTTGCATCCTTTCTCTCTCTTGCCCTCTTTTGCACCCTTTCTCTCTCTCTCGCCCTCTTTTGCCCTTTCTCTCTCTCCTCTTTTGCCTCTTTCTCTCTCTCTCTTGCCCTCTTTTTTCCTTTCTCTCTCTCTTGCCCTCTTTTGCCCTTTCTCTCTCTCTTGCCCTCTTTTGCCCCCTTTTGCTCTCTCTCTTGCCCTCTTTTGCACCCTTTCTCTCTCTCTTGCCCTCTTTTGCACCTTTCTCTCTCTCTTGCCCTCTTTTTGCACCCTTCTCTCTCTCTTTGCCCTCTTTTGCACCCTTTCTCTCTCTCTTGCCCTCTTTTGCACCCTTTCTCTCTCTCTTGCCCTCTTTTGCACCCTTTCTCTCTCTCTTGCCCTCTTTTGCACCCTTTCTCTCTCTCTTGCCCTCTTTTGCACCCTTTCTCTCTCTCTTGCCCTCTCTCACGCCTTTCTTTTCTCTCTCTCTTGCCCTCTCTCACGCCTTTCTTTTCTCTCTCTCTTGCCCTCTCTCACACCTTTCTTTTCTCTCTCTCTCTTGCCCTCTCTCACGCCTTTCTTTTCTCTCTCTCTCTCTCTCTTTATAACATCTTTTACTGCTGCCTGCCACTGGTGGTCTAACCACATTTAGTGGTCCAGTTGAGGACTGGACCACTAAATGGTTAAATTTTAAAGTCTTAAAACAACATTTTAACCACAGGGCTAACTCTCTGCTAGTCAATGTTGATGCTGGTCCAGACTGGTTGTTGGTTACTGGCTGTTTTGAACCACATCAACTCTGCCTGCATTGTGTTGTTGACCTCAGAGCAATGGAATATCATAGTAATCTCAGAAATGGTTCAAGCCATGGCAGGTGCCATATTAAAGATGAAATATATCTTCAGGATGAAAAAATAAAACAAAAGATTCATGCAGTTAATCTTCAATTGGTTTATATGGCTCTTGATACAACAAAAATGAACACTTCCTTCCTTCTCTCTCTGTCAATTTTGCTTTTCCTCTCTCTGTCAATTTTGCTTTTCCTCTCTCTGTCAATTTTGCTTTTCCTCTCTCTGTCAATTTTGCTTTTCCTCTCTCTGTCAATTTTGCTTTTCCTCTCTCTGTCAATTTTGCTTTTCCTCTCTCTGTCAATTTTGCTTTTCCTCTCATTCTCTCTGTCTGTCGGTCTTGCCCTTCCCCACTCTCTCAATCTCAATCTCTTTAACTCGATCTTGCCCTTTCTCTCTAACTCAATCTTGCCCTATGTTTTAAAACTCAGTGGGGAGTATCAAAGCAAAGTTTTCTGTAAATTTCATATTTGTCTCTACAGTTACAAATGTATGAAAATATTCTAATTTTATTTAAAATGAATGCTAGCCAAAATTAAAGTTTCTAAAACAATACCTAAAAATGTGTAAACCTACATTAATTTAAAACAGGAAAGGCATTAATTATCTGAATAAATGTTCATTATCATCCTCACTTGCCCCCCACCTAAATGTATTATACATTAATGAGATCAAAGTCATGTGATAGCAGTATACAAATGTAATGGTATGTCTTGGTCAGGGGCCTCTATCAGTTGTGCTCTTACATCTGGTGGATCATTTTGAACACTGGTTAGGGTGCTCATAGCAAAGCATTGTGAATTATCAATTTACACAGGGACATTCTGTTTCTTAAATTGTGGGGATATTTGACATTTTTGAGTAACAGTGTCATCTGTGTAGCATGAATTACTGCCCACAGATCCCTAATGATCATGACTGGAGATGTCTGGTTAGAATTGTCTATGGCTCAAATCACTTTTGCATTCAATACAGCAGGTACCAGGCATAATAAATATAGCAGATCAGTTTGGTGTTATTTAGCTTCCTTGGGAAATAGGAGCTGAAGCACCCATCAGAATGCCCTTGTTGTTAACATTCTAACACCAGACACACAGTGCCCTTCACCTGTGATATTATGGCATATTTGGGGTCTGTTCCTCATGGGTTGAGACTGCTGGCATGCTTAAGTATGTCATTGACTGGTGGCCACTATATTTTACAGATCATAACTTTTTTTTCTTTCTTTCTTTTCAACTTAGCAAAAATGTATCTGACTCTGGACGAAATCAATCACTGAAGAATGATCACAACTTTTCTCTTGAAGTGGATTCATTTTTGGTTGACTTCAAGGATTTACAATTTAGCCAAAATGTTCAATTTATTTTCTTTAACTGGCCACCCCCAAATCATTCCATGTTTGCAAATTTTTTTTTCTTAGTCCATAAAACTTGTGCATTTGCAGGCTCTTATTGTAGTAACAATTATGGTTGGGTATCATGTATCTAGAAAAATTAGGTCAATTCCTTGTAAAAACAAAATATCTGAGAATAATGTTTTCTTTATTGAAAAAAAAACATCCTTTTAAAATCTGGAAAATGTTTTTCTTTCTCACTCAAGTTCAGAAAAAAACAAACTTGAGTATGATTATTACAAATATGAAGGTTTATTTTTGTTTCTTTAAACTATCTTGCTGTGCAATTTCATTGAATTAATTACTGTCTCTGTTTTGTTAAGGGTATGCTAAAAATGTTGGAAGGAACAATTGTAAATGTGCCTGAAAGAAATTCTCGAAAATTGCGTGGAGAAACCATTCAAGTTGACACAACCAACATTCTTTTTATTGCATCTGGAGCCTTCAATGGATTGGACAGAATTGTGAATAGACGGAAAAATGAGAAGGTTGGTTATTTTTTTTTTTCCCCTCCAACCTTTTGTTTTTGTCATAATTTTGCTTTAGAGGATGGTAGTAGAATGTAATCTTATTTATTTATGCAAATGAAAATGATAGCTTGACACAATATAAGGCATAATGATTTTGATAAGATAATAGATCCTATCTATAATTTTTCATTTGTTCTCTTTTTTGTTGGGTGAATGGCAAAAACTTCGAATATTTGGGTTTCTTTCAAGTAGGAATTGAGTCCATTTGCGCAACAGCAAGAACGGTTTTGCTTTTGATTACTGTTTCTATAGACTTCAGCTTCCTAAAATGTTTTTATGTCACTAATTCTATTGTATGACTAGAAGGTATGTCCAGAAATGTTGCAGCTATTTAATATTAATGAAAAATAGTCCCTCTAGCTCAGAGGCACTTTAGGCGTCTTCAAAATATAATCCCTCAATTTTTCCCCAGGCATATATCCAAGTTTCAAACAGAACTTGATTTCTATTCTCTGTCAATGTTAGCTCTCACTCAATGCCATTTCGTTAACAACTGGGGAGTGTGTCTGTTAACAGCTGCAATAAGCTCTCCACATCTACCAGTTGGTTGCAAAGTTGCACAATTGGTTCTGGAGATATTCAGAATGGTGGAATTCTTTCAAGACAGTACTCCTTTTTGTACACATAAAATTATAGACATGTACAGGCACACTCACTGCATTCATCCTTCTACAAACCCTTTTTGTTTTTGGTTTTTATAAGGTAACCAAGAAAATCCTTGTCGTTTATGATTTATTAAAAAAAACAGGTATACAGCAAATTTGACATACCATTAGTCCTCAGAGTAATCCACCATCAGCATCCAGAACCGTTTGCCAACCTGCACAGTGCCCTGGTTGTAAAAATCAAATGTCTTGGATGCAAAGAAGTCTGTGAGTGTCTGCGGTAAGTCTGCCTCATTTGCAAAGGATTTTTCATGAAGGTGGTTTTCCAGGGACTGGAAGAGGTGGTAATATGTTGGTGCAATATCCAGGGAGTAAGGTAGATGGCACAATGTGTTCCTGCTAAGCAAGCATATGGTCATCCCTGGTCATCCGGGCCATATAAGACCTAACATTGTTATGGAGGAATGGTACAATTAACCAATGCCAATTCTGGTTCCTTCTGCTTCAGTGCCTGTTGCACACATTTCCAACTGCTGTGAGTGTAGGTTCACAGTCATGGTTTGGCCCATTGGAAGCAGCTCATACTGTATCACCAGATACAATGCATGTTCTTGCATGGGTATAGGTGGTCTTGTGGTGTGAGGCAAAGGGCCTCGTGGTGACAACCAATGTTTGGCATGCTTGCAGGTGTCATACAGGACCCACTTTTCATTACTGGTGGACACTTGATCAAATAAATATGTTAGCAGGTGGCCAGCCAATGCAGGGTTCATCATAAAGAGACACTTCAGTGTATTCACTAACAGCATTATCCCCAAAGGCTTGACATATTAGGTGACTAGATGTTGCTGTGGACAAGCCCACTTTAAAGTCTTAAAGCAGACAAGCTGTTTCAACACCACTGTGTTTTCTTGCAGTTGCATGAGCTATGATTGATAAGTGTGCAAAATACACCTGTATTAGTCAAGATCAATGCCTCTCACCCCTAGCACTTTCCTGGCATGTAACACACTCATTTGCATATCAGGGATCATATAAAAAAAAAATAACAAGGACTTTTTACTTACCTTATATTTAATCTGTTTAGTTTATTTAACTGTTTAAATTTACTTTAAAAATCCATTTGAAACAGTTTTTGTGTAAACAAGAATTTTTTTTAACAAGAGATACAAGTAGCAAATGATTTTGTTTTAACACTTTCCTACTTTTAATATTTTAGGGTTTTTTGTTTTTTTTTTGTTTCTTTTAGAAGCTAAATTATCTGTTTCTCTTAGTATTTAGGTTTTGGAGCACAATCTTCAAGCCAAGGTCGTCGAGCAGCTACAGCATCAGACATGAAGAATCAAAGTGAAAGTGAAAACACAGTAGCAGACAACGAAGAACGAGATGCCCTAACACGTCAGTCTGAAGCCCGAGATCTCATAGAATTTGGAATGATTCCCGAGTTTGTTGGTCGTTTCCCAATTGTTGTCCCATTTCACAGTCTTAATGAAGATATGCTTGTACAGATTCTCACTCAACCTCGCAATGCTCTTGTACCTCAGTACATGGCTCTCTTTAATATGGATAATGTAAGTATTCACATTCTGTTTGCCTTTCAAAATTCCTTTCCTCCAGTTTCTTTTTTTTTTTTTTTCTCTCTCTATCTCTCTTTGATTCTTTGATGATTGGGATACCCACGTGGAATGTTTGATTTTAATTCCATCTCAAGTGTTTCTATTTTATGGCCAGTGGGTGGGGTCTTTGGAGCGGTACCCATTTGACCAATGCCAAATCAAAAATGAATAAGTAAAAAAAACAAAACATTTGGGGTTCAAGTGACATCAAACTGGATATTGATGATCTCAGTGCTAGTGTATATTAACAGTCACAGTTGTGTTCAAGGAAATCAGTTCTGGTCTGCCATGTTGAGGTGCAGAATGTCCCTTAAGTAGTTGTGATGCTGCCCATTTGTATTGCCAAATTGGCAGAGAGTTGGTAGAAAGGCTGATCTGTTTGACTGACATTGGCAGAATTTGTCCCAAGTGTCTCCTACCTAAGCACCCAGACCAAACAAGCAAAACCCTGAATAAAAAACAATTTTATATTATTGGAAATTGTGTTTGAATTCTCATTTCTCAATGTGGCATTTATTTTTGTCTTTTCTTACCCTTTGAATGTGCAGTGGGCCTTTCCTAGTTCTTGGTGCAAACCAACACAAACAAGAAGTGAAACAACAGTATGAGGATTGATTTCTTAGCAAACTTGGACCATTGTGCCTACAAAAAACATAGGACTTTTTTTTCTCTCTTGACACCACTGTTATTTTAAATACCTTCATTGGCATTGTTTGTTTTAAAAAGCAACGATTAGAATTGTAATAAAACCTAAACATGATGAAAGTGACTTTATACATATTCTTTGTTCTAGAGAATTTATGACAAAAATATTAAACACTGTTTATTAGATTGTTTAGTTACAAGAATATAATTTTATATTTTCAATATTCTAAAAATTAATATATTTTATTAAAAATAAAAAATTTATCATTTTCTATAAAGATTTTTATAGAGATAAATATGAAAACAATTTTTTTATTCATAAATTTATAAACATTTACTAAATTATTAAAATATGTGAACCAACCATAAAGAAATCCTTATTACCATTTTATAAAGTTGAAATCAATTTGTAATTAGCCAATGTTTTGCCTACCATTCCTATAAACAATATAATAGTTTGAACACGTATATTATGCTCGACAAAGGTGATGTAAAAGCCAAATACATCATTTATCTACACCTTAAAATGCTGCCAATGAAGTTGGAGTCTGTCAATGCTACTAAACCTCAACTCCTAGGCTTCAACCAGCAAGGCTCAAAACAAACTGTCTTAGGTGAATCAATAAAATCTATAGAATTACTTACATACCTAGGAAGCGAGATAAATTTTGCTGAAAAAGATGTGAAAATTTGCATAACTAAAGTCTGGGGCGTTTTGAATAAAATAGATCAGATTTCGAGATTACACCCATCAGACAGCCTCGAGCAGAAATTCTTTCAAGCCAGTGTGAATGTATGGTGCCACTGTCAGGACATTAACTTAGATCTTACAGTCTAAGCTTAATGGAATTACGCTCAGATGCTGAGAGCTATCTTTAACAACTCTTAGATCACATCTCTATGAACCCATCCCTGATATTTCTACAATCTTATGTGAACACAGAATATGCTTTGCAGAACATTGCTGGTGAGCAAAACAAGAACTTGCAAGTGATCTACTGTTCTGGATACCTAGCCATGGAACAAAAAGTGTCACCTAGCAACCACCTACATTGACACAGAATGCCTCCCTAATGACCTTTTGATCTTGATGCAAGATCATGATGGTTGGCCTGATAAACTCATGAATGCCCAAGCTAAATCAACTGAATAAAATAAATAAACAATCTAATAAATAAATTATTATTTTTGTTGTCAATTCTGAAAGCACAAAGTAAATGTATACGTTTCCCTTTCATATGTTTAGGTTTTATTAAAATTTCTAATCATTCCTGAAGAAGTGAAAATAATTAAAATAATAATTGTGTCAGGTGAAAAACCATCTTTTTGCCACCACACCATTTTCTTCTTCTTTTTTTTTTTTGTGGGCACAAATTTGGCAAAGCTGGGTAAGGGTCCTATTGTCTTGTTATCTTTTATCTGCTCTGTTGTACTTTGTGAAAATAAAGCATGTTTATTTGAAAGTTTATTAATTTCCTTTCCAATTTGTCTTGACACCTTTCTTTTTAATTGTTCCTTATTACCTTGGTGTATGATTTGTCTTTGGCAGGTGGAACTTGTAGTGAAGGATGATGCTCTGAGGGCCATTGCACAATTGGCTCTTGAAAAGAAAACTGGTGCCAGAGGGCTGAGGGCCATTATGGTAAATGGACACTACATTTGTTTTTTCTAATTATAAATACTATACTCTACCATTGTTCATTTGTCTTATTGAACTTCTTAAACTAATTTAATAAACTATTTTTGTATTTAGAAAGTTACCTTAAAAAGAGAGAGTAAAATATTTAATATTTAGCCATTGACAATTCAATCTTTACTGATTATATTCATTTTTTTTGGTTTTACTCTTAATATTTCTACCAATAGGATAGAATATGATCGGTTATATTATAGTTTGACAGGATTTATATTTAAAAGAATAACTTAAAAGAAACTTCTTTTGAGTTATTCTTTTTCTACTCTGAAGTGGTAAAAATGTTGATGCTTTTGAAGTGTCTAGTGTTTTATAAAATCTCTATAATTTACTTGTATAGATATCAATATTTAAAATAGACTAAATATTAAAAAAAAAATTAACCATTACATATTTAGATATATTAGATATGTTCTTTACATCATTAAAACTTTTGTTCCATATTTGATGGTTAAGGAAAATCTTGATTTATTTTCTACAGGAAAGCATTCTGCTTGAACCAATGTTTGAAGTGCCGTGTTCTGATGTGACTGCAGTGTTAATCAATGAGGCTGTGGTGCGGAATGTAGAAGAACCTGCTTATGTACGAAAGGATGTGAATTTGTCAGAAGAAATGGAAGACTACAATGGTTATGAAGCAGAGGAACTAACTGTTCGAAACCCTTAAAATCAACAGCAGGCAGAGAAAGTCTTATTAATGACTGCTTTGGACAGACTGCTTCAAAGATAATCTGGATATTATTTTTTTTTTTAATAATTTCATTTGGTCTCCCCCTCCCCCACCCCATTCTTGTCTATCTCTTCTCTCCAAAACTAGGAACTGATGTCTATATATTTTTTTTCCTGTCAATGACAGTTGTTAACATTTGCAAGTGGTGACAGTTTTCCACTACTGCTCCCAACGATGCTGTTGCTAGACTTTGGGAACAGGTAAATGAATGTTGATTAAGATAACTAACTTGACTATCTGGCTTCTTATTTTGGTTGATTCTGTTTCTACAGTAATTCTGTGCCGTGTGAGCAACCAACTATTTTCTCAAGCAAATTATGATCATTAAGAAAAACAATCAAAAATGAAATTTTTACATAGATTTATTTCAATAAGATATCTTAAAGAAAAAAAAATTGCTTGTTTTCATTTCTCTCTCTTTTTTTTTTTTTCCTTTTTTTTTTCCTTCCTTTTTTTTCTTTTTTTTTTTTTTTTTTTTTTTAAAAACTCTGATTATCCTCTTTCTGGCCAAACAGATATAGAAGATGATCAAGTTGCTTTTTAATCATTGCAATCTTTAACCATACACCAAAATTCTCCGAACAATTTTCTTTCTGATTAGTTCAACCTATACAAAGCTACCTGGTATTGTTGCATTAGCAAATGACTATTTTTAATTTGTTCTTATCTCTTGAAACAGTGTGATTAACAAGCAACAACTCTTTCTTTGGAGAAGGTAGGGAAAGTGTCTTGCGCCATGTTTGTTACATCACTGCCATATTGTCTCTCATAAAGCAAGGGGAGAGAACTCTGATATTTTGCGGAAACCCAATAGCTTCCATCACATTCTTTGATTCCAGAAAATTGCTTCCCTATATATTTATCTCACCCAGTGGCAACTAAACAGAAAACTGGGAAAACTTAATTTTTAGTCAACTATTTCTTCTTATACAAGAACAATTTACTATCCTAAAAATTTTTATTCTGTTAATTGTTGATGTAAAGGAATACTCAAGTCCTCAAAAGTCTTTAACGTTTTCATAATTGATCTGTAAATAAGTTGACATTTGGTAGTTGCAAAGTTTTTGGAAAGAAAATTTGTGGAGGGTGAAATCTGAAATTGTATTAAAGTGTTCTTTTAATTTTTTTTTTTTTTTTTTTTTTTTCCATCATTAATGTGCATTGGGATGACTGAATTTTAAACTAATCAAGGGGAATAACTGAAATTGAAAAAAATCCCTTTATTTTTCAAATTTATTGGGGGTAGTTAGGTGTATGCATTTTTATCAAGGTGAATTAATTTTTTTAATAGATTTTTACTTTGTAAATCAACACATTGTTTGGTTGGGTAAATAGTTTTTGAGGATTTTTTAAAAAATAATTGCCTCTTGCTGAATTATGTATTTAAAATTATATTTTGATAATTTATTGTTGGGTTGGCTATTGAATGGATAGTGCAGTGTGGGCCCTTTTGCCCCCACCCCAGTAAGACTGATTTATATATCAGGTTATTTCGAGCAAAATCAAATATTTTTATTTTTTTTAAATTTATGAGCAACAAGGGAAATAACTTCAGGGTATTAAGTAATTGCTATATTTTATTGATAATTATTTTTCTCTTCATAAGCCAGTTTTTAGTTGAGAATAGCTTCATATTGCACATATTTAAAAAAATTAGTTTTTAAAAACATTGCGCATCTAGAAATAATCCAAATTATTGTCCTTATTCCAAATTTTCTTCCATTTCTGAATATTTATCTGTGTTCTAGTACAGATATTGCCACATTTTAACTTTGAATTTTCTTTATCCCAATGCCTCATTACCTTTTGCAGGATACTCAGTCCTTTACAGATGAATTTGCACCACTACTACCACCATCTTTGCATAGGGTTATTTTACTTTGTCCTAACTTTCAGAATCTAATGGCCATTTTTAAAAATTTGATCTTTATATTTTCGCTTCTCCTGCCTCATTTGCCTGTTGTAATGTGAAAGATTGGAGAAGAAGAAAAACCGAGTTATGTAAACTTTTTCGTGCAATAGGTGTTTGAAAGGAGAAAAAGACATTGGGTGTAGGGAAGTCTGTTGCATTTTGACTGAATGGTTAAGAACAGGACTTCCCAAACTTTTTTTTTTTTTTTTTGCATCATTGCCCACTTTCACATGGAAACATTTTCTACAGCTCACCTGTATAGTAAATATTCAAAAGCATACCAAAATTGTTTGTAAAAGTTTATTACTTTAAAAAAAAAAAAAAAAAAAAGTACCAAAGGGAGGTAACAAATAACACTGACTTATGCGGCCATGCTTCTACTGTATTAAAGAATAAACAAAAACAAACTCCACCATTGCAAACACATTTATTTATTATATATATATATATATATATAGAGAGAGAGAGAGTTTTATGGTTAGGATTAGTGTTGACAAAAAAAAATTAAAAGATTGCAGTCGTTAATTCTAAAATTAAAAGAATATGCACTACTAGCAGCTGATAAAAATTCAGTGAATACTGTGTTTTTGGTCTGCCCTTATCTGATTTATATCTGAAAAAAAAATATTTCATTTTAAGAACTATTAGAATATTAATGACCCTTCTCAAAACTATAGTAAATACCAAAATATTTGTTTGCACAGGTATTTTATCACAGAATGTCATCCAGTTAGTCCCAATTAGACTTCTATTTTGTTTTGTTTTTAGTGGAGGGTGGGTGATTCAGCTTCTTGATTTTTTTTTTTCTTTTTACTTTACATGTTGAAAGACCTTTTTTAATAATGAAAATCCTATTCTGGCTACTAAAATTTCCAATCACCCACCATTTTCTGTTCAGTTGCTCATCATCCACTGGTGTGGAAACCCTAGGTTAGAGGGAATAAAAAGGTATGAGGAGAGAAGCTGTCTTTCAGTCTAATAATTAGTTGTGGAAAAAAGACACAGACAGACAGACAGACAGACATGCATATATATATAACCTTTCACTCAGATTTCTATTTCTTAAAAAGTAGGGTGACTAACTTAAAAATTACAGGAGCACGAGTGAGTGTTTAACTTTTTTCTTTTACTCCTTCAAATCACACCTGAATTGTTGATTTAGAATAATTCTGGAATTTTCCATCACCTGCTTTTGGTACAGGTGATTTTAAACCACTGCTTTGTTTTGTGTTGTCACTCTTTTTCTCAAGAATGTTTATTAGGTACATTAAATTCAAAGAAGAATTCTTGCAAATGAGATGTTGGTACCAGGATCCTTAAAACACCAAAATTCAAAACTCATTGTACTTAATGACAAAACCTGCATTTGAGCTGGAAAGTATAAATACAAAATGTTGTCATATATCCTGGAAATTCACAAAATTCTGAAGTGTCCTTTAATTTTATACATCCACATGTTTCAGTATTCAGAGATTGTTTTTCCTCTCCATCTTGGGATTTTTTTTTTTTTTTAATAAACTTGCTGGTCAATGACTGTCTTGTGTGATTCAATGATTTTTCTGGTTGCATTTGCTGTTCAGTCCCAGAGAATCTCTGACTATACATTTCTTTGATTGAAGAGAAAAAAAAAAAAGTCTACTTGGGCCAATCTGTAGTTTGTTTACTGACTAAGGAGCTTGCAGAAGATCTTTCTTTTCCAATTTTCTCATAAAAAGAAATTCAAAACATTTTCATTTCATGATTTAAGTCGCCCTTGCTTTTACTTGTAAAGATATGGTATTACTTCTCTCAACCTCTTTCTTTGAGCCTTAAACAGTTCTTTCCATTGCAAAATTTGTCAAATAATTTGGCTAGTTGACAGATTTTGTGTCTACACAAAATCCTCACAAGGTGCTGGACTGAAATTGCAGAGTTTCTGGAACAGTTCACTTTTCAATAAAGAGATGGTTGCATGGAAGACAAAGCCACTTTGCAGCATGTTTGGGATTTTTGTACTGTCATGTTTGAAGATGGTTTAGGGTTTTTTTTTGCCAAAGCTTTCCCTACAATTGATTTGTTACACTTGTATTTTTATGGCAGTTTAGATTGTAGTTTTTCAACTTTTTAATTCACTTGCCTGCTAGCAATGTTTTTTTATTTGCAAAAGAGACTTATGAAAGCAAGTAATGTGAGAATTTTTTTTTTTTCAATGCAAGGTTTGTTTTGCCACTACCTAAAACTTTATAATTTTTAACTATTTAGACATAATTGTTAAATGCTTACTAGATTAAATGTAATCATTTAATGGTTGCAAGGTGTACGTCTGTTTAACCTGTTCTTGTACAAATATATACCACTAATCCTGCAACTCAGTAATACAGAATACAAAAACTATTTTAACTGGCAATGTATCATTCAACTCAGTTGTCTACCTGCTTCTTCCCAGCTGTACTTCTGCTTTTCACTCCCAAGAATATGGTATATAAGGCATCTACATTACCTATACCTCTGTTTTCTTCAACTGTGAAATTGGTGTGTAATTTCAATACATGTATGTACCTCAGGACTCAAAGAAAATGATTATACACATTGGCTGTTAGAATTTAAATGTCCTTTGAAATGATTTCTAATTTTCAACTGGGAAAGGAAAGATATTTCTCTCTTGTAAATGAACTGAATAGTTTGGTAATCAAAGAATATACAATGCAAATCAAGCTTCCTCAATATGCCCAAGTGCTTTCAGCAATCTCAGTATTTTTCCATCATTTCATTATCCGTACAGTTTACTGTGTGAATGTGGTGCATCAAGGAAGACAATATCATTTTAAGCCTTCAAAATAATGATCATTATCTGAGGCAATTTAGATCGCCAACACTTAAAACACAAAATAGAATTATTTTTAGTATTTATTTAATTTTGTATGAATGCTAACAAATGATTGCCTGCTAAAATTTGGGAGACTGCAGCTTCAACTTCCAGAACTGTCCATTTTGAACTTCACTAGACAACCTGTTGGACATTATTGAAATATGCTTTTTAACACTCTTTTCATTAATTTAGGCCAGAGATTCAATATTTGTGCTGTAATTTGCACATTAATGGGGATAAAACTGTATTGCAGTTTCTTAATACTTGTTTAGGAGTATCTGAAAAGTAAAGTGATGTATATTTCTTGAAATATTGCTAATCTCTTTGGTATTAATATGGTTGGAATAAAGATGGTTCATGGCTATTAACAAAAAAAAAAAAAACAAATGAAGTTTACTTATTG
Source organism: Acanthosepion pharaonis (assembly GCA_903632075.3). Taxonomy (NCBI): domain Eukaryota; kingdom Metazoa; phylum Mollusca; class Cephalopoda; order Sepiida; family Sepiidae; genus Acanthosepion; species Acanthosepion pharaonis. The sequence continues at coordinate 1,059,769 of CAHIKZ030001001.1, read as the reverse complement.
AGGTGTTTCTCTCTGGCATGAATTGTAAATGGCATACAATATTTAAAAATATTCTTCTAGAAAAGAAGAAAAATGACTGGCATTTAAAATGGTGTTAGTTAAGGTATAACAAGCAAACTTCAGGATAATATATTCACAAGTCAATTATCTTGAGTCAGGGAGAGATGAAATGTTGCACTAACTTGATACAAATAACAGACAGCCATTTGGATTGATGGTAAGTGGAACAAGAAATTTAAGTTAAAAAAAATATTACTTCAACTATGTCATTAATCACTGGATTAATCAAAAGCATGTGTATAGCTGTATAAATGTTCAACTGATGCATATTTTGCATTCTCAAGAATTCCTTGTCATCTTTGATGAAAATGAGTTTTCTTCCAGTAACAAACCAGGATTCCTTGGTAAATACATTTTTTTTTTTTTTAGGAAAGGTTCTAAAGTTAAGTGCAAAGTCAGTGCAATTGGCTTTCATAGCAGATAATATATTCTTTCCCTTATTTTTAAAATCCAGTTTTAGCAATACTGACAGCTCTGTTCACGGGTAGGAAAGAAAAATATTACAAACAAAGACAAATGAATTAGTATTTATGTAAGATGTTTTATTTATCTTTTTGACACATTTTACATAGTGTTTTTATATCATTAGTTGAATTCTAGATAATAAAAAGGTTTCATTTTTGTTTTGTTTTTTTTTTTTAGCCCCAGATAAGCAGGAATGACACTTAAAACAACATTAATGAAATAATGATCTATCCTCCCCCTCCCCCTATTTGCCAGACTTAATTGTGTTGCCTCCATTTTCTGTTGCCTTCTCTCCTTCCCTAAGAATTGTTTATTCACCCCCTCTGATGCCAAACTGGTGGAGATGGTTGACATTTGATAATTCTGATTGACTGAACTTAAAATGATGCAAGTCATTAAATTGGGGTGGGTGGGGGAGAAGACATTTGTTGAAAAGATTTTTTTTTTTTTTTTTTGGTCCCAGTGATTTGAAATTCCTTTGTCCAACTCAACATTGATTACAAACAAGGCACTTTTCGTAGGAAATAAAATATTCAGTAGTTGTAAGGTATTTGTTGGGCAACACAAATGCTGATAATTTACTACAAAAATAAAATAAAATTTGCCCAAGACCTGTGACAGTTTGCTGACACAAATTATTTCGAGCAAAATATAATTTGCAATGACTTTGGTCATTTTATATAAAAAGGCGTGTCAATACTGTGGCTGGTTGTTAAAGAACTAGTGTCTTTACCAGTCAAATCACACCATCTACCCAATGAATTTACATAGAAATGGCAATAATTAAAATAATCAGTCATTTCTCTTAGAACATTTGTGTTTAAGCTTTTGAAAATATCTTTTGTCTTCAGTCAATGAAGCAGTTTCAATAGTTGGGAGGAACACTTGTTAAATGGTGGGTGCTTTTTCTGAATCTGGAAGACACAAAATAGCTGACAGAATGATTTTGTTTGTAGACAGAAGGGTAAATTCAGAAGAGGAGGGAATATGTCTTTGTTGACATTACAGAAAAAAAAGCACAGCACTATGGTTGGTACTTGTGAATATAGTTTAAAAATTACCATTGCTGGAATAAGTAAAGGTGGTGGGGGAGAGAAATGAAATGGTTAAGAAACCGGTTTCATTAATTTGTTGGTTGTTTTTTTGTTTTTTTCTTTTAAATATTTTGAAAACCTTTAAGCAAAATAAGTAAAAATAAAAAGCTGTGTCTGAATAAATTTTTTTTTTTTTTTTTTTTTGAAAACCTTTAAAAGGAAAAAAAAAGTGGGGGCTTTTGTCTGTGATGAGATAGGTCACTTTGTGGCATAAAATGTGGGAGGGGGGAATTGTTATAAATTTCAATATATCAAACATTTTTCCCCCCTTTTTCCTTCTGTTTCATTATTTTTTTTTTAAAGTTTGAGAGTTGTGCCATTCCTTTCCAGTTTTCATTTTTCTTTTTGTACTCTAACAAATAACTGAAAGGTAATTTAGAAGTAAGAGTGGAAGATGTAATTTCCAGGAAATAGAGTGGGGGTGTGGCTAGAAAAATCGAGACACAGTAATTGCTGTTTGATTTAATTTCTTCTTCCCTCTATGTGTGTGTGTGTGTATATATATGTATATATATATATATATATATGTGTGTGTGTGTGTGTGTGCCTCCAATTTAATCTTTTTTCCTAAACACTTGGTTTAGATAGACTCTCCATTTGATCATGACTGGCCCCAAAAAAGAAAAAAAAATTTTAATTTTTTTTTTTTTTTTTTTTTATTATTTAAGCTTTTTTTTTTTTTTCTTAGCTGCTCTGGTAAAACTGTCTTACCTGTCCATAGATAACAGAGCATGCTTATTTCTTTTTTTTTCTTTTTCTCTCTCTTTTTTTCTCTCACATTATTTATTTCTTTTGGTTTCTATTTTTCTTTGCTTTGAGTTGTTTCATTTTGTCTTGGTTTTTTGCATTGCCCAAAAAAAGAAGGTATTATCATTGACCCCTGATAAAAATCGTGTCCGAATGTCTACAATTAGAGGTGCACTGTTCTAAGGCCCGGGTCAGTGCACATAAATGTTGAGGTGTATGATGGAGGTCCCCAAGTGAATCTTCTCTCCTTTAAACTCCTCATTGCTGACAAGAGGTGTGCACTCGATGTCCAGGTGGAACATTTTTGGGGCCTTAATTCTCTGCTTAAATCTCAATGAGCTGATGTTTTTATGTTCATGCATGACAAACTGGTCGCTGTCTGGACCAGGAACGATGCGATAATGAACATTGTGTTGAAGAGGACTAAGGGCTGGCTGCATCTTGATCAATTTTGCATGGTGATGTGCTTGACTTTGTTTCACTTTAATTGCTATGGTTTGCTCTGGTGCTCCTGTGTGAAGATGAACTTTTGGCTTCTTGTCATCTTCACTAACACTGGAATTTGTGCTCTGATCTTGCAGCTAGAAAAAGAAAAATACACTAGAAATGTACAATCAAGAATATAATCCCCTCACCACATTGGTGCATAAGTTATGGTTCTTAGTGTATTAATACAGGGTTTAAATTGACAATTCATTCAAAATAGTCAACAATAAGAAATGCAATTGTAACAACTAGTAATTTCATTCATTTTAAAATCTGACAGTAAAATATGTATTTGGGCAGCAGTCCCTCTTCTATAAAGTTTCATTAAAAACAGCTGACTGCAGTTAAGGTTTGTTTTTTTTAATTTAATTTTTCTTAAAAATTAAGAAAAATGAAAGAAAAAAATAAACTTAACCGTAGTACTTTGTCATTCATTTTTGATCAGTCAATCCCACATACATCCACATTACATATGATTAGCAGTCTGTTACTCACTGGTCTAACCAACTGAACATTTTTTTTTTTTTTTTTTTTTAAAGATACTTGCCATTCACTACAATCCCAACCCATACCATAAAAATAAAGTATTTAAAGCTTTTACAATTTAGTTTCAGGTACTGTCTGGTTTCCATGTAAGTCTAATGCCTCAGGATGGCTAATGTTGATTAACATTTATAGGCTTTGATACTGTAATAAATACTAGTATAAAGAAATAATTTGAATAATAGTATTACTAATACAAGTTCACATTCTAGTTGTGATTACAATTCACTTCCTCCTGCCCTTAATCAAAAATTAGTTGGATCTACCAACCTTAAGGTCTTTAGTATGTTCCAGTTTATTGATTGGTGGACCAAAGATTTTGTCTTTTACTGTAGCAGTTGTGTCACTTGTAGCTTTGTTGTTTAATGCATCATCAATACTTCGCTTGGAGATAGACAAAGGAAGGTCACCAACATTGCATGAATAACAGATTTCTCCAGGTGGAAGAGCACCATCTGGGGGACCAGGAATGTGGGGTAATTGTACTCCCTCTGGAAAGTTGATGCTACTACTGCTGCTGCTCATATTAGCTGGAGAAATGGTCGAGATGCAGTGGCTGGAGAGAAGAAAAAAAAAAAAAAAAACAGCTTCAAGTTAATTTTCTGGCAAAGAGTCTTAAGTCAGTTAAAAAAATATCAGTTGAAAGGAATTTAAGGAGGAAAAGAAAAATGGGATAGTAGATGAAAGGTGCAGTTATGGTTGAATTTAATAGGAAAACATCTTAACCAGCGAGTACTTACCCTTGTCCAATGCGTTGGTAGCCTGTGGGGCAGCCACAAACATAGTCAGATGAACCATATGGTGAACAGCCAAAGAGGCATGGGCTGTTACTACAGACATCAAAGTTACCCCCAACTGAAAGGAAAGAAAAACAAAAAAAAAAGTATTTAAAATTCAGCCATCAAGTAATTAAATTTTTTTTTTTTTTAATGTAAGCATTAAAATTTAGCGTCATTTTATTTTTTTCAACTATTTCATGAAAATTATTCGTTGTTGCTGCACTGATGTTCTTTGCTCAGATATATATAGTAGAGATAAAAAGGAAATTGAACATAAACAAAGGCAGTTTTGTCCCACTCTTCAAATTGCTACAAAACCAAAAGATCAACCTGAAAACTCAAGTCCTGTTCTTAAATATCCTTATCAGATTTGGACTTTCATATACAGGATGTGATGGGTAAATTGTCACCATTTTATATTTTTAACTTCACATGTACGTTGTTTGGTTTTGATTTTGTCAGTATAGTAGGGTCAGTTGGACACTGTGAGGAAAAGAGCAATTCACTCTGCCAGAAATTAAGAAACAGTGTGCTGTTCTGCTTGGCATCTGCATCAGAAGCTCTAATATGAACATTTCAGAGTGTTTGGGTGTCAATCTGACAACAGTGCAGAGGATTCAGTTGGATGAGTAATGATGATTACAAACGTACAGCAGCATGGAAAATTCACTCCTGAATTTTGTTGATGATTACAAAAATGTTTGGAGTGATCACTAACGATGATGACATCATGCCTCCATTCATCTTCACACAGGGCCTCAAGACTCAACACTGAGGCCTACATCAAGTGTCTTGAGGAGACCATATGGCTAGCAACAGCACTGTATTATGCCACACAATCAGGAGAATCCAGTCATGGCTGTTAGAGAATTTCTGCTACCACATCACCCCTTACATCTGGTGACCTAACTCCCCAGATTGCAACCCCCTTGATTATTGTGTGTGGTGCACAGTTGAGCAAGAGACCAACAAAACTCCTTGTAACACCAAAGATGAACTGAAAGCAAGGATTATGGCAGCATTCACCAACAAGAAGAGTTGCAGGAGATTCAGAAATTGTCTGGAAGTTGTAGTTGAAGTGAATGGCGATTTTACTGAATAAATTTACTCTTTAGTATTTCAAGATATTTTTGTGTAATTTTGGTAAATATATCTTTTAAAATGAGATGTCAGTGTCATTTTCATTTTTGTGTAATTTAGACGACAATTTATTCATCGCACCCTATAGATATGCATAGCACCAAATGGTTATCTGTATACAACTGTTTTCTAAGATCAAAAATGTCTTTGAGCAAGTAAAAAAAAAAAAACAAAAAAACAAACACACTTCAAACCTTGTGGACTGGTGCTACAGAATCATAAAGAACTGTAACAGAATTCACATCACTTGAAACCTTTTAACAGCTAAAATGGATATCTATCCTGGAAAGAGCAATTTCTGGACTTGAGAAATCTGTTTTCCTGAAAAGTTGTTTCAAGAAAAAGATTTTATAAGCTGCTCGGTCAATGAATGCCAAATGTTTCCTTGTAAGGAAATGGCAAATATTACCATTGTCTACTAAATATCTGTTAAGTCATCTGCACATCCAAGCTTGCAGCAACTGGTATTCCCAAGTAGTCACCCATCTAGGTACTGACCAGATTCAACATTGCTTAACTTCAGTGATCATATAAGAACTGGTGTTTCAATGTGATATGCATTCATTTAGACCAGCCATAAGTCAATATAATAAATAAAGTATTACTCACTGAGAAAAGCATAATTGGTTAAAGTTAAATATTTTGATTTACATCATAATAATTAGGAATAAAACAACAGGCTAGTCTACCAGTACAGTCAAAAGAATTGCCAATATTTAAGAAAATTTGCTTTAGTTATATTTTCAGCACCAGTAATCTAGGATATTTATCTATATACTTAACTACTGTTATGGGTAAGATAAAAATTCTTTTTCTATCACCAAAAGTAAAAAAAAAATACCCAAACAAAAATGAATAGCAACATATTAGCAAGCTGTTCTCATTACTTAGAAAATATATTCCATTGTTATGGTAATATGAGCAATGTTTACTATTTTTTATTACCATCAGAACAGAATATCTCATTAAGTAGGATAGATAAAGCAACATAACTTATAAATACATAAAGTTACTTTGTTTTTCATTTTAAGAAATACACACACACACACACATATATATATAAGTAAATCTACGTACATCTACATGAACCTTGCTGTTGATCAAAGTTTGCTCCAGTTTGGCAGTGGCAGTTGTAAGAACCAGCAACATTAATACAGGAACCATCACCACATACAGTTCCCATCCCGCACTCATCAATATCTGAAAGAAGAAGAAAAAAATCTCAACATAAAATAAATAATTTCTGAACTTTATTGCCATACAGAAAATAAAAGGTAATTTTCCATTGCTAATATTTTCATTTTGTTGAAAATTTATCTCCAACTTGGTTGGGGGACAAACATTGATTGAATGCTTATCAATATGCTTAACTTTCAGTATATGAAGAGACTAAATGGAAACATTTTGAAAAAAAAAAAAAAATTCCCATGACTAGGTTTAAAGTACAAATCTTATATGCCTTTCAACAAAAGTATTCATCTGACATAAGGCCATAAGTATAGAGCATACCATCAGAGTTGGTGTCACTTAATGATTTGCATGACTAAACCACTGTTCCATAGTAAGGTAATCACCATGCATTTCAATATAAAAAATGAAGATTTCCAATTGATAACCAAATTTTGATCTATTTTTCTTGTTAAGAAAATAAAGGCCAATTTTAATGCTTAACCTTGTAAACTGCAAATTCATTTTGAGATTTTTCACAATGTGGAACTTACATATTATGCAGCCTTAGAGAAGAAAAACAACTTCTTTTACAAGAGTATTAGGAAAATTAATGTTTTGCTTTTATGATATTCTTGCTTATTTTTGATAGTTTCTTTTTTTTTTTCAAGTTCCAGTAAATCAAATCTATTTTGAGTGGTGACCTCATTGATATTAGTTTCCTTCTTTTTCCCTTTTCCTTGTTTATGAGTAGTTCATTTGTGTGTGTGTGTGTGTGTGTGGAATTTATATATTGGTTAGAATACTGGTTTATCTTTTTGGTATGATCCATTTATGGGCGGGTGTCTTCATAATGAAACTAGGTTTCAGCTCATTTATGAATGTTTGCTAGTCATTTGGTCGTCGTCTTATCTTCATTTATTTGTATTATATTCCCTCTAGTCATACCAGCATAAGTCTTTTTTGAGATTATACCTCTATGATTTTCCTGGCCTCTGCAAACGAGAGACTGTGTGTTTCAACTTCATTATGTTTTTCCTTTTTGCCATATTGGGCATTCTGGATGGTCCTGCCTACAGTTCGCACGTTTGGGATTTTTGGTGCATTCATTTTGGTCATGGTCTGGGGATTTCTCGACACATCTTTTGCATATGTACTCGTCCCTGCATACATCTTTGTAATGTTCGAACTTTTAACATTTATAACATCGGAAAGAGTTTGGAATAAATTGCTCCACTTTGTTTATTCCATATTCAGTGCCGGACCGGGGGCAGGAAGGGGGTGGTCACCACCAGCACTTTATGGAGGCGGAATTTTGCGGGTGAAAAAAAGAATTGAAGACGTGATCATTCATTTTCATTTTATGGTGTTTCAAAAAGTAAATCTAATACAGTGTAACCCAGATATAAGAGAGTTGTTGGGACCGGAGAAGAAGTCTCTTATATCCGGGTTTGGTCTATTATATATACATTAACACAGGCTCTAATTTGGGACCAGAGAAAATCTCTCTTATATCCGGGTTTCTCTTATATCCGGGTTTGGTCTATTATATATACATTAACACAGGCTCTAATTTGGGACCAGAGAAAATCTCTCTTACATCCGGGTTTCTCTTATATCCGGGTTTGGTCTATTTATATACATTAACACAGGCTCTAATTTGGGACCAGAGAAAATCTCTTATATCCGGGTTTCTCTTATATCCGGGTTTGGTCTATTTTATATACATTAACACAGGCTCTAATTTGGGACCAGAAAAAATCTCTTATATCCGGGTTTGGTCTATTTTATATACATCTAATTTGGGACCAGAGAAAATCTATATCCGGGTTTGGGACCAGGCTCTAATTTGGGACCAGAAAATCTCTCTTATATCCGGGTTTGGTCTATTTTATATACATTAACACAGGCTCTAATTTGGGACCAGAGAAAATCTCTTATATCCGGGTTTCTCTTATATCCGGGTTTGGTCTATTTTATATACATTAACACAGGCTCTAATTTGGGACCAGAGAAAATCTCTTATATCCGGGTTTCTCTTATATCCGGGTTTGGTCTATTTTATATACATTAACACAGGCTCTAATTTGGGACCAGAGATAATCTCTCTTATATCCGGGTTTCTCTTACATCCGGGTTTCTCTTACATCCGGGTTACACTGTATTATGTTTTTTTAATTCAATTTTTTTTTTTCACATTCATTCCTTTTTGTTTGGAAGATCATAAACACATGACATGCCGCCTTGTTGTTGACCTCAGCTTTTAATAAGCTCGAGCGACTGCCTGAGATGCCGTACTTTGATCTGACCCTGCTGTGAGCGACCACTTGCTGAGACTACAAGACCATTCCGGAACATTCCAAGAGACATCTCAATTATATTGCGATAATCGACCTAAATAATTTTTGAATCGTTTTTCAATTAATAAAAATAAAATGTCCGATTTTTTTTTTTAATGATTTCAAAATCAATTGTGAACATGTTGAAATTTTAATTAAATTTTTGGTATTTTATTCTTTAATAAATTTATTTTATGAGTAGCTTCTTTGATTTAAAAAAAATCTTGAGAAAATATTTTTATCGTTTAATGTTTGGTCATTTAAATAAAAAACAAAATTGCTAATTTTTACATTTCTAGAAAGATCAAAAACGAGAAGACTACATATAAAAAAAAGAATTAAATTTATGATGTAAACACCCTGAAAAAGTTATTTGAAAATTTTAATTTTGTTTTTAAAAAAACTCAAAAAATAATTTTTTGACATTTTTTTCTAGTGGGGTTGTTTTAAAAATAATGTTTTTTTTTTTTTTCTTTTTGTTGATTCAAAAACAAATTTCTTCTCATGCAATTTACCTACATTTTATTCACTTAAAAAATTTTACAGTGAATTTTGAAAGCCTTCGAACCCTTCTGCCTAAAATGAGATATTTGTAATTATAAAGGTTTATTTAATCTATCTAAAAATGTATGAATAAATCTTCCCAATGTAGGATAGCATATTTTCTGAGATTTTAATATATTTAAAAAAAATTACGAACGAATTTTCATTCAGACTGCTTGAGGAAATAAAGAAAAGTCGTCTTCTTTGAAGTGTTAAAAATTTTAAGATTGCGCTCCTTCCGAAATGAAAGATCTTTTGGGCGGAAAATTAAAATTAAAAATAAAATAGCGCATGTTTTCAAATGTTTTTACTAGATTATAATTTATATTTTTCTATTATTGCCCATGAAATTTGAAAATATTTGCATTATTATTAATATGTTTAATTAATAATTTGAATAACTGAAATTTCTGATTTTTTTTTTTTTTTTTTTACACACACATATCACGGGATACTGATTAGATTTAAGCGCAAAATCATTGAATCAAAGCAAGGATTATAGTTGATTTTGATAGTAAATGATAACGCACATGGGTTTTAAAGAAATTTTGGTTTTATCATTTTATTGCCCAGCTGATGTTTACCCATGATTCTGTGGTGCCAGTCCTGGAACAGACCACCACACAGAGTACCTATACACAACATTGGACTAAAAACCAGTTACCCTGTTAACTTCAAAACGTAAGTTTTATTTTTTTTATTTTAATAATTGAAACATTTTAGAACAAAACAGCCTTCATTTAAATTTAAAAATTAGGAAGAGGCTATTTTGTCGGTGGTCCCTACACAATAACCACCCCCACGTTATTTTTTTTTTCAACATAACTTATGTATGACGTAATGAAAGAAGTCTAAACTATTTTTTAATAAAAAAATAAATAAATCAACCGTTTCGGTTTACTTATTTGGTTATCTTCAAGATACTCAATCCAAAATTTTCAGCTTATTTGTTATGGGATACTTTCTTCATAGTAGCAGCAGGAGTCAGCCTCGGACGCTCTTTTGATCTACTTTTTACGGGAAATTCTAAAATGTTTGATTTGTTTGCAATTCACTATTAAAAAAAAAAGTCTTCAAATTTTATTAAAAAATAAAGTTCATTGATATATTGAAAAATGTCCAAATTAATTTATTGTAAAGATAAATTTTGGTTTTGTTTCCCAAGTGCTAATACCCCTTAAAATTTTTCCAAAATCGTCATAATTCCGTGCAAATGTACATGCTGAACAATTAAATTATGAAGAAACCTTACCGTTTTGGAGTTATCGACAAGAAAAAATCGGACTTCTTGTTGGTCATTCGTCCCCCACTGCCATCATGATTACTAATTCACTGCGTAGTACCTACTCAGGCGTAATCCGAAAAATTGGCCAATTTACTTTTACAGACTTTCCTTGCAGAAAATCACTATGCACTACCCGACCGTAAAGAAATGTAATTTTTTTTTTTTTTTTTTGGTAAGTGTAGTTTTATTTATAACAAAAACAAATTAAATAATACAACAGAACCTTTTTTCCGTTTCGAATGGCAATGACAAAATAAAAGAACAAATTAAAAATAATAAAAATAAAGCAAGTATGATCCTTTGTTTTTGGAAAGCATTACTTGAAAGAATGAAATGATAAACGGCGGTACTTGTCACCGAAAATCCAAAATTAATTCTTATCTTGGGAAACCGTGTAAAGGAAAATATATTGGATCAAATTCGAAAAGTCAGTTATTTTGCGATCATACTAGACAGCACGCCGGGCATTTCTCATACTGATCAGATGAGTTTCATTTGTTGATATGTCGTTGTTGAAAACAAAGAAGTGGAGGTGAGGGAAGACAGCTTATGATATCCAGAAGATGATTTTGGATCGACTGGCGAAAAAGAAAACTTGATTTTAAAAAATATAGAGGGATAGGATTTGACACTGGGGCTAGTATGGCTGGAGTTCATGGTTGTGTTCAACGTCTTCTACGAAACATAAATGGGAAAGCTAAATTTGTGCCATGTTCTAATCAGTCTGAATTTATGTGGTGTTCATACCTCAGCTGTGAATGCAAGTGACATTACATTTCTCGGAGTGATTGAGAGATCTATACATTTTTCTCCTCTTCCAATCATCGGTGGGAAGTTTTATCTTCGCATGTGAAGGTCATAATCTTTAAGAATGTCATGATCGACTTGTAAATTAACTGGAGGCACGATTTAACTCCATGCTTCATCTGCAAACTGTCTTCACTGGATTATCACCGCAAGTAATCCTGGAAGATATTGAAGGCGAGTTTGAGCGAAAATTTAAATTTCTCGGTAGCGAATATGGTGCTGACTTAGACGTATCTAGGCTGCCTTTGAAAATTTTCCAATTTCGGGATTTTTTAGCGGCAGTTTCCAAAGTGGAACGTGACATGACCATGATGACCAAATCATCGGCTATCGAATGCCCGAGATGGATTTATTAATGGCAAGTTCAAGAAACAGTGTCAAATAGTGTGATTGCTCTACGGCTGTTCTTGACACTCACAGTTTCTGTTGCTACTGTTGAGAGAAGCTTCTCAAAACTGAAGCTCATTAAAAGTCACTTGAGATCGAGTATGTCGCAAGATCACTTATCCAATTTGTCCCTGATTTCAATTGAACATGAAACTATGGAGAAGACAGACTTTGACCAAGTTATTAGTAACTTTGCTTTTGCAAAATCTCGAAAAATTAAAATATGATAGCGTTTGTTCAGCTAATTTTTGAATTTGCTGTTTTTCAAGTACTAATCAACGCCCATTAAGGTTATTTCATTTATATTTTCTCAAAAAAAAAAAAAAAAAAAAAAAAAAAAAAGTTGTGTCCTTATGAATACGGGCCCCGGGCGGCGCACTGCCTCGGCACGCCGCTGTTCATATGCTTGTTGGAATTTGAGGAGTATTAAATGTTATTATGAAAGTATTTATTTGGATCATCTGTCCATCCCTTTTTATGGACACTTCCGGCGTCCGTGTCACCCTGTTGCTTTAGTTCATTTTTTTTTATCTCCTCCAAGGTGCATAGAGACAACTCCCCACTTCTTACCACTCCCTTGCAGGTGTTCGAGTTTTTATGTGGTAACTTTTTATACTGGTTTCATAAAATCTAGTCATTTTCAGTAAAGATATCTGCACAATTTTTATTTCCTACTTCCACCAGTAGAGTCACTTTTTTTTTAGTTTCTTTACATTTGTGGGGTGATATTCATAGATAACACTTTTTTGGATTAAAAAGGGTGATGTACTTTTTAGAGAGTTGTCTCCCTTTGACTCAAATAGTATGAAACTTGGGAAGTGGTCGGAGAATTTTTCATAATCTGTTTCCGATCCTGAATCGACATGTAGTCGATTTTTTTTCCTCCATAAGAAAATTTTTAACTTCATTATTGCACTGTCCGACCCACCTCAGAGTCCAAAATTGGGGCATGACAAGGGGAAAATCCATTCGCCTTGCCATAACAGGGATATGGTATCCAGGTATACTCACATGGAGAGGAACTTGAAGCACTTGTAATTCCTTAGTTTCTTCAGTTTAAGTACATCAGAACTTCTGGTGTAAATAAGCCATGTTGAGTTCTTTTTCTTTCAAACCGATTGAACCTTAGCCACCTTTTTTATCATGCATTCGGGAATAAATTAGTCAAGTATTAGAGTGTGGTATTAGCATTAAGTTTGATGTGGGTTATATCATAAGTCTTTGGGCGCCTCGAGGCGGTGTAATGGTTTGCAAGTTTATATCGCTAGAACAATTACGACTGAGTAGTGAGTTCGATCCTCACTGGGTGTCCCCTACCTTCGGCCTTGTGCCACATCTAAGCTACGCTTGGAAAATCACTATATATTATAAGGCTTGACATGACCAGCCGATTAATTGGATCGGGCCTCTCCGACCGCCCGTCTAATCCAAGTAAGGGTCAAAGTGGAGTGTTGCAGTTAATGGCCTCTTAAACTACAGGATCATCAACTGCTCAGCCACCAGGATCCCGTCCTCACACAACATGTGTAGCCACCCACAGCAATGAGGTGGCTCCCTTGGGGGACTTTTTACCACCTTCCGAAACGCCACCGACGGGGGCAAAATATATACAGGAAGATGAGAAATATATTGAGAATACTTTTCAGCTTCTCCAATAGCCTAATTATTTCATATTCAACACAGATAAAAGTTTCATAAAATATCTCAAAATAGAACTGTCGACTATTCTGGCCAGCCCAATGAATCAAAAGATATTATTCTACCTACCAAATAATGAATCTGATTATAATTTCAATTTAAAAAAAATGTTACTTTAATTAATAATCACAACTGCAATTGAAAAGAATTTATCTAAGTTTAACGTAAAATTTTTTAGAACTTCTTTAAAAAAACAATAAAATACTTAATACAAAACAAAATAATAAGCTATAACTTGAAGGAAGAATTTGTCAATTGTAATAATTTCCACAAGGAATACATAAGAGAAACCTCAAAGAATTTAAATAAAAGATTATAAGAACGCAAAACACACTCAATGCATAAGTCCCCGTCATAATGAATCTGATTATAATTTTAATTTAAAAAAAAATGTTACTGTAATTAAAAGAGATAACAATTTACTAAAATGAAAGTGTATATAAAGTGCTTTAACCGCAAGATCATCAACAGTAAATTTGCATCCAGGTTCTTAATAGACTTGTCAATAAAGATGAAATGTTCTATCACAATGTGGGATGCTTAAGAGTGATAAAGATATAAACAAAAAGAAACTAAATGAAATACGCTAGACTATACATTCAAATACATATTAAAAATATTTTAAATTTCAGCATCCTCTCTCTCCTTTGTGTTCATGTGTAGTCGCATCAACATAATCACTTTAGTCTGATGAAGTCCTAAAGGACGAAATGCATCACATGAAAAACTTTTTTGAATGTTATTAGTTTTACTAACATTAATCTGGTATATATATATATATATATATATATATATATATATATATATATATATATATAATTTTCTCCCACTAAAAGAGTATAAAAAGAAACAAAAAATAACGTGTTTCCATTAGTTAAATTGGTTACATTATTAATCATGCACATGATAGAACCATTTCCAATTGTAATGTGCATCAATGATTTCCATAGCTTTCTAATACAGAATCAAGTTTCAAAGGAGAAAATGGTCAAGGAAGTCTTACGATTACTGATAATCAGTAGAAAAAAATTCATTGGAATGTTTGAGAAATAAATATTTCAAGATAAAAGGAATGACAAGATCTGACAATTTGAGATTAATCTTGAAGGTAAAGAATTTCTGGAAACCAAATTTGTCTTATCTTTTAATTCTTTTTTTTTTTTTTTGCTTATTAAGCTCTTTATTCTTAGCTAAAAAATAAGGTTCGGAATTATATAATATTTTTTGCCATAATGTGTTATTTAGCATTAAAAGAGGTTATTAAGTTTCATCTACCAGTGAACTAGAAACATGTCCTGAAGAGTATATAAAGGATTAAAGCTGCATCTACGTATCTGATTATAGCTTTAAAGATATGCATGGATTAGATTTTAATAATATTACTGCTACATCAATATTATCTAGATTTTTTTTTTTTTTCCGCAAACATATTTGTTGTATACTGGAAATCTTCATCACTTAGGAATAATCCTGGTCTCAGTTGGGGTTTTGGGCCTCTAAAAATCTTCAGACCCCCCCCTCTCCCAGGCGACCCAAACAAAAGTGATCATCTCCTACCCAACTTCCTGGTCTTTTAGTTGAATCTGCAAAATTTGGTCTGAGCTTATTATTGGTTCAACGATTTGGGAATTCAGCCAATGAAAATTAGTTTTACAGTTCCTGTAGTCTTTGTCTGCCTATTTGATGTCGAATTTTTCTTGTCAATTACGTTTTTTTTTGTTTTGTTTTTTATTCTTGCCCATTGTTACAGAATTAACAATTCTGTATTTATTTTATTATTGTATAACTTCTTTCAAGGAATGATAGTTTTGCTTCAGTTAAAAGTACCCCTACCACTCATTGCTCATAATGAAGATTCAGTAGCAGCTGTTTTCTGTATAGAAATCTCAAATGTACTTACCCACACAGCTCTTCCAGTAGACATGTTCGCTGTAGCCCGGAGGACATTCACAATGGTAACTTCCAGGCATGTTTTCACAGTTTTCATCACAAAAGCCATGCTCACATTCATCCAAATCTGCATCATAAAATAAACAACAGGTGAGTTGTAATGTGAATATCAGTCATAACTTATGACTCGAGAACCACTCAAGGTAGAGGATGAATGAATGAGGTTTGTGATATCAATGTATGAGGATGTGGTAGGAGGTAAAAGATTGAAGATAAGGAGGATAGATAGTAATTGACACCTGACTAAGTTAAGACTGTAATATTCCGGGAAACATCAATATGGGACAATGTTCTACAAAGGAGCAAATCTTTGGAAAAGATTCCGTGTGTAATTTCTTTCTCAAAGATGGAAATGAGGGCGATTCATGGCATGGCATGTCCAAACTGTAAATGTCTGAACTAGTGGAATTAAAAAATGGCACTCATCTGAACATTTGCTATGGGAATAGTGATAGAGTAGTGATGAGTTTGCGACATTGTATCTGTAAAAAAAAATGCTGCAAAATGGAGAATAAGTTATCTCTCACAAGACAGTAAGAGATTTTGAACTCTTTCAAGGCTGGGAAGTGAGAGTTGAACAGCCTCCAGCAACAATACTCAAATGTTTAGGTCTTTTTTTTTTTTTAAAAAAAAAAAAAAAAAGGTCGGCTCTCTGTACCGCTCCAGTACGTACCTGACTCTATATGCTATCCTCTACTTTAACAAGAGCCAGATCAGGCCTAAAATGGTGTACTGTTGTCATATTTGGGTGGGAGCTACCAAGTCCTCAGTAGAATCTAAATGCGTCTCCAAATCCTTGTGGTGACAATTTTTACACGATTAAATCACAAAATCTCTCTCAGACGGTATATGCCAAGTCTCTCACTGTTCTATTGCTACTTCCACGCAAAGTACTCGGACGAACTACATTCCTTGTTTCCGCCAGTTCTAATCTTCACATCTAGCACCTGACTTACCATGCCACTCACATTCCCACCAACATTCCCTCCGTGCTCCATTGGTGAGAAGTAAGTTCCCCTTGAACAGCTTCTTCCACGAGCTACAATTTTAACCTGTTCAAGTTTAGGGTTAACCATTATCTTCCTCTCCTATTCGCCTCTTAATGTAACCTTCTACCTTGAGTGGCCTCCGGGCCTTGTACAGGGTGAACCTTACTGTAAAAAAATATTCCGACTCTTGTAAAAATAAAATGGCAGTAGGAGTCAGGTATTTTTTGGAACGCTAGAATGAACTGATCATTAATTTTTGCTATTGGGTGAAGTATGAAATTGTCAGAATTTTCACTGAACAGATATTTTACACCAACAGTAGAATCCCTTTTCTGATCACATATATTCACAAGACAACGTTTTTGATTAAAAATATATATATATATAAAATGGACCCTATTCTTGCAAATAAGTTTCGATTTTGATACCATAGCAGTTGTCTACTGATTGGAATTTTTAACTTCACTCGAAATTGCCTTGATAGAAAGAATCTACTCTGATTTTTCCTGAGAAATCCAGCCAATTTTAGCGACAAACATCAATCGCAAAATTTAATTGCCTCTTGATGAAATGAAAGAAAAATATTCAGTGACTGGATGACGATATTTGAAAAATATCTGAATGGAAAGACTTACCTACGCACTTGGTTCCAGTTTTGTCAACAACATATCCTCGTGGGCAGATGCATTTGAAACTGCCCTCTGTGTTTTTGCACGTACCACGGCTACATAAATGACGATTCTCAGCACATTCATCAATATCTAGAGAGAGAAAAAAAAATATATTCTCTCATTAACATCCTGAATCGAACTTTTTAAAACAACAATTACAGCATTGTTGATACAGTATTCTAAAGGTTGATTAAGAGGTCAATCAATGTTCAAGACTATATTTCAGAATCCATTGAATTTAAGACGTCAGATGTTTTTTTTATCACTACCCACTGACTTTAACATTACGCCACCACTCATGCTTAGCGTTAAATATTTCTCTGATCTTAAAAAGAAAAAAAAGTGGGGAGTAAATATTTTTCGTGTTAGGGAAAAAAATTAATAATTATAACAATTTAAAAAAAATATTTTTGCAGAATTTGACAGTCAATCTGTTGTACATTGAAAATCAGGAAGAAAGTTATCAATGTTCAGGAATTAATGAAAGCATTACTGAGAGACAATAAGGCTATTATAAATGCATTCATTGGTGTATTTGTATAACCGATTCAATAACTTCTCTTTAGGAGAGAGAGAAAAATGACATTTTTCATTATTAAAAAAATAATGAAGTCGGACAAATTTATAAATTTAATGTTTAGAACTAGCTGCATTAGAAATTTTGGAAATGGGAAAATGAGAAATTGTTTCAATTTTTAAATTCTATGTTGTTTTATTTTCGTTGGTTGCCTTGATGTTACGTGTCCATTTACCAAATTTAAAAACCGAAACAACTCCACATTATTCCACTTCCAAAGTTTCTGATGAAGCTAAATAAATAACGAAACAATTTATAAAGATTGTCATATTGGTTCCTTATTTCATCATTCTGTCGGATTTAATCCATAATTTCAACTCATTTTTTTTTCATTCTACAGTTGTCTAATACATATGTTGTGGTGTCTACTTCTAGCTTAACTAAAAGCCGTGACAAAGAAAATGATCTCATGCAAATGGCGAGTGTTACTATTTGCAGAAGACAACGTGAATGGAACAAAGGAATTTAAACACGGGCATATTTTTTTGTATTTTTATACAAATTAATAATGGAATAATAATAATGGATAGAAATATATATTAGTGTGTTCACAGTTGGAAAGGAAGAAAAGATAATCTTAACTTTTTTTTTTTTTAAGCATGACGCCCCGAGCAAGGTCAGGTGAATAAGGTGGATGGCACAAAGTCTTCCACATAAGTTGCTGTATGGTATCCCTGACCACTCGCGCGACATGCGGCCTGGCGTTGTCATGGAGGAAAAGCACACCTTTGCGATTCACCAGTGCTGGCTCCTGGCGCAATACCTGTTGCACACGTTTCAATTGTTGCGAGTATAGGTCTCCAGTGACCGTTTGGCCCGTTGGTAGCAGTTCATAATGAACCACTTGACGACCTGTCCACCAGACACAAAGCATAATATTGTGTGGGTGCATAGGCGGTCTGGCGGTGTGAGGGACAGCATCCCGAGAAGACAACCAATGTCTGGAACGCTTGGGAGTTTCGTACAGAACCCACTTTTCATCACTGGTAAGCACTCGATTGAATAAGGATGCGGTATAGTGGCGAGAAAGCAGCGATACGCAGGCTGCCACTCGTTGTCCCTTGTGGACCTCCAACAGCGTTTGCGAAACCCACTTGCTCAGTTTGTACGTCTTACCTAGGCGGTGCAGGTAAAGTCTAACTGTTTCATCGGAAATGTTGAACAGTCTTGCAAGTTCACCACACGTTAGGCTACTGTCCTCTTCAATGGCTGCCTTCAGGACTCCGTCATTCAAGACCTGTGGTCGTCCACTGCGAGGCTCATCATGGAGAGACAAATCTCCCGACTTGAATTTTCAAAACCAACGTCTTACAGTACGTTCATCCACAGCATTATCCCCAAACGCTTGACATATGCGGCGACTTGATGCAGCTGCTGATAAGCCGTAAAGCAAACAGCCCCGACCGAGATCTCTAGACACTTCCATCCTTCTCACAGCTGTCCGGCTTTTAACTGATGGACGGGCACGGTGCGCATGTTTTTTATAACGTCTGATGTTCCTACTTCCGGCTGTCCTAATTTGAAAACAATTGCTACACGCATTTCGTATATATTTCAACTTCATTCAATGACTAATCAAAAAACGGACAGAACTTTTTTGGTTACCTTGTATATTATTATTATCGATAATTTTTGTAATCTGCCTGTATTCCTGCCATTAACTATTAAATTTAAGATTTAGGAGGAAATAATTATAATAAAATGTTTGCTACCATCCAAGCATAAACACCAATTTCCATTTTTATTCTTATTAGGTAGATAGGGAGAAGAGAAAGGATAACAGATCCAAGAGAAACGAATAAGCCAAAATTGTGGCAGTCATTACAAACAAGCAGAATAACTGTAGAATAATGATTATGATGTCAAGGTTGGTAGCACTTTAGGGTAAAATGGGGATTGATTCTTAAAAGAATTCTTATCACCGGTATGGACACTTTCGGAAACAAGTTATTTGAGAAAGAATAAAGGTTGCATTTGTATCAACGTTTTATTTATTTAAATTGAATTCACCCAAGCAAGGCAGTAAAGCAACGATGACACAAGTGGGTACTGGGTTTGAACGAATTAGAAAACAAACATCAAGGAGCAAGAACAATAGAAGAGTAATCAGGAAGACAGTAGATAACGATTGACATTGCATTTAAATTTTTGAAGATCAAAGTTGGCTGGAAAGCAAGAATCCGGAAGAGAGCTCCACAAACGACAAGTGCGAGAAAAACATAGAAATTACCGTTACATTTAGCCAACTGTAAGTTGATGAGACCTTACCGCCAATCGAGTAATGCGTTTGAATTCATAAAGTCTTGGTACCATAGGAATTATGATAGTTGATTTCTACTTTCAAAGGATAATAAGGAACCAATATTTGTTATACACATTGCCAAACAAAAGTTCTGTTCAGATATAAGGAACATTTTAAAATAATTATAAAATACGAGAGTCGGCTGAAAAGTTCATAGGTTAATAACTAACATATAAATGCAAGTAGAAAACAGTTGGCAGACTAAAAGATATGCATTTTTATCGAATACAATAGCTAGTCGATCCTCGTAAGTGTAAAATGAGAATTTTTATTAATTCTTTTGAAACCTTCACATTTCTCTTTATACATCAATTTTTGTTTAGATTCAAATGTTGTTCTTTTGTTTTTGACATGCTTCTGTCATGCTAAAAACATTTTCCTTACCAACACAGTTTCCAGTGGGTCCTTCGCGAAGTCCATCAGGGCATCCACAGGTGTAGCTTCCCACTGTATTTATGCAGCCATAGGGACAGTTATGTTGACCAGTCGTGCATTCGTCAATATCTAGGGAAAGAAGGTGAATTTAAACATTTCTAAATTCAATAAAGTTGATAAGATCTTCCTCATTCTGAATATAAATGCAATATACCTTAAAACATTAAACTATTTAAATGTTTGCTTTCAGATTATTTAATGCAATGGGTCTTGGAGGTTACAGCTTTTTTGTTGTTGCTTTTAAAGAACCCGAAAATACAATATTCAAATAATTCATGATTCATCAAAATTCATGGTCAATTTTATTTTGTCATGTCCCTTCAGATCTTAAGGGATCGCAGCTATACACAAATTCTGTGGATTATCAGGACTTTATGGAGAAAGCACATCCATTGTTTTGAATAGAATTGTATTTCTCCTAGACTGGCTGTCAACCAAGACCAAAGATTAGTTTCCCTGCTATTTAAACCCTACCCGGTTGTAGAATAGATGAATCCATGCCTTTCCCCCAACCCAGGGCATTAATGCAAAAATGAATGCAACACACAAGAACAAAGCTCTGCTCACCGATTCCTTTTTTGTCGACAACCGTTACCCTATCCACAAGTCAATTTTTTACCTGCGTATCATCCCGGAAAGATGCAAGTTTAAGATGGATTTGAAAAAAATAACAAAAAAACAAAACTGTCAATGTTTAAATAAAAATAAATTTAAAACCAAAAAGGAAATTCGCGTTGCCATTTGTTCTACGATTAAGAAAAATTAATCTTTCATGCTACGATATTTTTGTTTTAATAGCCGCATATTTCTACAATCAATTTAATGATGATGCGTCACTTAACAGGAAAATCGTTCCAGACGTTTGACCAGTCCCGTGCAAAACGGTAAAAGCAATTCCAAATTTTCACACACTCACACGCACAAATGACTATTTTCTGAAAGATATAATTTTGGCTTATTAAATGGAAAGGACATTCGGTTTATAAGGCACAATTTAAAAGTGGAAGTTTGGTGGTGCTTTTAGATTTTCTTGTCTTCTATCAAAGTTCATGAACGTAAAGTATTTCGAAATTTCTGCGGCAGATGAAGTTATTTCTAGTGGCATTTCTTTCTGAAATAACACACCTTATATGCACATTGAAAAATAAAGTTAAGCTTGTCACTTGCTTGTCCATATGTAATATGAACTTAAAATTGAGTATCTGCTTGGTTTGAAAAATACTATAAACAACCCATCACGGAACCCCGATATGGTTACAAATGGAATGTAATATGAAAGAATTGATATTTTATAGATTTATTGAACTGGGGTATATTTTATATATATATATATATATATATATATAAGAAACACGCAAAAATAACACAAAGTCGTGTGATAGGCAATATCAACACGCATTTGCTTCTACACATATATATATATACCTACAATACATATACATGAATGTACACCCATACGTGTTATTACCTATATAAACAAACCAACACTTCAAGTGTGCATCTCCGCCCCGATAAAGATATGATATATAATAAATGTTTTTAGGGGGATTTTAAATTTGTTCTTATGTCTTATTACCCATCTATCCTCGCCATTCTCCCTTTCTTTTCCATAACCTCTTATTTTTATTCTCTTTTCATTTCCTAAATTTATTTGTTTTATCTATCTGTATTTAAAATCCCTTCATTTATGTTTAATATTATTATCGTTATAATTTCTATTTTCTTATTTGTATTAAGGACCCCTTTATTAGACTAATTTGTAATTGGGTTGGGGTGTCCTGCCTAAAACAACGTGCCATATCGGTTAATTTGCTGTATAGCTCAATGTACAAAGTTCCAAACGTTAAAGGAAAAAATTCTTGGCCGGGTCAGTCATACACGGGAAAATATATTTTAGGCTTTTTAGAGGCTATATGTATCTTGGGGAAACCAGATTTGTCACTTTAAATCTAATCATATATTTTTAAATACTGTATAAAAACAAAAACGACACAGTATTTTAAATATCATAAGTACGCAATCATTGTTATTTAAAATTCTCGGAAACAGTTAAAATTTTATTTCATTTTCTCCAAAAATGTGTTTACGGTATTTACACACGGCTGAAACCTTTTCAGGGAATGGATTGTTTGTTTGATGATAATGTGGGGCAAAAGAAATATTTGGTTATCATTCCTTAGTTAAAACGGATAATTTTAATCATAAGAAAAAAATGTCACAGAAGTTAACCATATTTTTTTTCTGTTAAGGATTTGTTGAATTCATTCGCATACCTCGACAGGTACGTCCATCCATATTGAGCACATAGCCGATGGGACACGTGCAGATGAATGCGCCTTCTCTGTTCTGGCACATATGCTGACAGGGAGGAGGTCTTTGCAGACATTCGTCAATATCTGAAATTGAAAGAAAACAGGACGGTATTTTCAGTTATCCATGTGCAGAGTTTTCAATATAAAGTCAAGAACTTGATATTTCAGTCTTCATAGCCAATCAAAACAGCCCAAAATATCACAAATTACGAGTAGCATAACCCATTAGGATTGTAGGAACACCACCTGTATTGCAATTACAGCAGCAGTTGACGTATCTAAGGTAGATATTTACTTGACCCCCCCACTGAGGTTGTGACACAAGGTCAGTTTTTAACGTGGGGACCCGAATGTTTTCACTCGGGCCGCTGGTCCAAGCTGGTCTTAGCTGGTCTTGGCTTGTCCTAGCTGGTCCAGGCCGGAGCCGGTCCAAGATAGTCCTAGCCGTGATACCACCAGCCCAGGGACGAGCCCTGTGCCAGGTAAGTATCTTGACGTATTTAGGGTACAAGAAAAATATATGTTAGATAGGTGAGTTATCGCCCTTGGTCAACCGCACTATCTAGAGGTCAAACCAACCAATCAAAAGTCAGAATATGTTGGCGCCAATTATAAAAGAATGCTATTCACTTCTGCTCGGCCCCTTTTCTGTCGTGATCTCCGCTTCAATGCCAGCAATTGTGACATGAGAACCGTACGTAAACTATTCTACAACCCCAAGGACTTCGGTCAAGTTGACTTCTATTGTTTCATTATAACGTATAAGAGGCACGGTGGAGTAATGGATAGCGGCCTGGATTGAGGAATCGGAGAGCCGAGTTCGAATTCCAGTCGAATCCATTACATTCACTTACGTGCTAATACCCTTGGGAAAGGTATGAATCCTCTCTCTTCTTCCTCCAGTTATGGGTAAATAGCAGGACAGACTGGGTTCTACAGCCTTGGATGGCAACTGGTCTAGGAGAAGGAAAACTCTGAATTCAAACCTGCTCTTAGAGGAGGGTGAATGGAGTCTCTCTGAGCCTTGGTTGGCAATCCATTTAGTGTTGGTGTCACAATATTTTTACCCTTGATAGCCCTAGCGAAGCATCAAGAATTCAGCTATTTGACAAGATTATGAACTACACCAATCAAAGTATTGGTGAGTTCAATCTCGGTATAGCCGCAAACAGAACAATTTTCTTGCAACAAAAACTCTTATTTCAAATAGTATTTGTATAACCGAATTTCAATAATATTCTTTTAAACTTTCAATTTAAGTTCCGTGTTCTTCCTGCATTGACTAATATTTGCGGCCCAAATCGCCATGAGAGCAAAAAACACTGACGAAGCCTATCCCACTTCAGTCTAGTTTTGAGTTGCCGTTCTCCTAAACTGGTTGCCACCTAAGGCCAGAGAATTGCTATTTAATCTATAGCTGCGAGGAGAAGAAATGATTCATGTCTTTTCCAAGCGCATTCGTTAGAGAGTATATACGACTAGCCTGGAATTTGAACTAGGCTTTCCAATTCCACATAAATATCCGTTGCCCGACAGGCACATTCAAAAATTAAACTGCTGAATCAACCAAAACGGAACAAAATGATAAGAGAAAAATCATTTAAAATATTCATCGAACAAAATAAGTTTAAAGATAAATCAATTTATAATTCAAGTTCTTATATTTGTTATAATTTAAATAATTTTGATTCAAATCATGTGAATAAATATGTATATCAATCTGTCTGCAACTACGTTTTCTTTATTTCACTTTTCTATCTGGATATTAAATACATTTAAATAATATGAGTTTTTTTTTGTTTCCTTCTCTTCAAAAGCTGTCACCCAGTTTGTGTAAGTGCATGTGTAACAAACAGCACTTAACACTCCAAAGGAGTCAACAAAGAGAAACACATTTTTTTTTCGAACTCAAATGAGAAACTTTTTATACGTTCTTTGTGGAAAAAAAGTTTAATTTTAGTTATTTTACCCTCCTCTACCCAGTGATAAGTTTAACACAAGGTCACAATTAGCGTGGAGCCCCACTACGCGCGTATACTGCGTGGGTGTCAGAAATTGTCAAGCTCTCTCAGCTTTGGGACACCTCAGGCATTGACCCTGACCCTAAAACTTGTAAGAGAAAATGCAGTTTGGAGCGGAACTGACTTCTAGAACTGG
Organism: Acanthosepion pharaonis; assembly: GCA_903632075.3. Lineage (NCBI taxonomy): Eukaryota > Metazoa > Mollusca > Cephalopoda > Sepiida > Sepiidae > Acanthosepion > Acanthosepion pharaonis. The sequence continues at coordinate 1,034,836 of CAHIKZ030001001.1, read as the reverse complement.
ATTTTAGTTCATTTTCACGCCAGGGCCAAAAGATGAGAAAGTGATTATTATTTACTAAGCTTAGTTTATGTTGGCACAAGGCTACAAAGATGGGGGATACCTCGTGAGGATCGACTATTTACCCAGTAACAAAATGATTAAATTTAAAAGATAAATCAATTCACATTTCAAGTTCTTATATTTGCTATAGTTTAAATAATTTTGTTTCCCATCATGTGAATAAATATGTATATATTCGATAGATTACGAAATTACCCTACGTTTCTATCGGGTAATTTCTGCTAACAGTCGCTAGGTGGCGTTCTGTAAAACAGTATATAAAGAAAAGGGTACACTTTTTTTTTTATTATTGTTTTTCCTCTTGCGCGGGACTTAGTTCCCATCGAACCACGTGTCACATCAACACACATCCCTGCATAATATCTCTTTTCAGTAACTGTTAAGAGTTAGAATATTAACAACAAAATTTCAGCAGGATTTAAGAAAACTGGAATAGTTGCATTTATTGAAGATTAGAATAATCAAGCACAGAATAAAATGAGGACACTGATTGGCTAAAGAACGGACCAATCATGCTCTCGTAAGGATCAGTAAAGGATATGTAAAGGTCAAATTCAAAAGATTCACCGCTGAAGATGCTAGAAAAATGGTTGTTTTCCTGTACTTCTCTAGTAAATACTCGACCCCTCTTGCTATCCCGTACTTTTATAAGTCAAACGAAGCCGAAATGGAGTATTACTGCCAGGTATAGACTGGCGACGCGAAATCGACACTTTCGAGTTCAAAAGAATCTCAAAAGATGAGTTATTTTCCATCCTACAATACCTTTCCCCACAGACGAAAAGTTGCAAACTTCTCGCTACTTTGATGCTAAGACAAATTACATTCCTTAGTTCTACCAGTTGTAACCCTCACAACCATGCCACGCATATTGTAGTGAACCATTCCCAATTCACTTCGTATTCCATTGGTAAGATGTAAGTTCCACTCGAACACCACTTCCCCATGAACCGCTACTTTGTGGAACCGACCACCAAGAAGATGCCCTCCCCGACCATTAAGAAGATGCTTCCCCGATCACAACAATCTTAACCTATTTAAGGCTATAGGATTGTCCGTTATTTTCCCCACATATACCCATAAACTGTTCTTGTTACCCCGTGATCCTCTACTTCGAGTGGCTTTTGGGCCTTGTACAGGGTGAACATTGTAAAAATATTTACTCAGGCAGCACGATGCAACGCTACTCCTCACCACAAGTCCGATCACTGGTATCAGGTTACGGAAAAACGGAACCGGCAAACCCAAGAAAAATTACTTCTGCTTAAAGAAGCTAGCCGAGGACTAGTTGATAAGATAATTGGATATCTTTCTCCTAAGCTAAGTCCGCAGATGCACACTGTCGGCAACCACGTTTTCCTTATTCTCTTTTCTATCTGGATATTAAATGCATTTAAATAGTACAAGTTGTTTCCTTCTCTTCAAAAACTGTCAGCCAATTCCTGTAAGTGCATGTGATAGCTCTTAACACTTTAAAGGAGTCTTTTTTTCTACAACAAATATATATATAAAAAAAACTCCATAAATTTGGGGTTGTATTCTGGCGTATTATCGTGGATATAATTAACATATATTGAACAGCAAATCACTGACTGTAAAATCTCTCCACATTGGAAACTCAAGAAATCTGACCTTATGCCATACTCGAATAAATCAATCAGGAATTAACATGAAAGAAACATAGGAAAAATGTTAGTTTCTTTTAAGGCTACTCACCGACACAGTTTCGCCCAGTCGTATCTGTTTTGTATCCTTCGTTACAGATGCAAGTGAATGAACCAATGCGGTTTGTGCAACGTCCGTTTTTGCAAATGTTTTGCATTACTTCACATTCATTGATATCTGAAAAAAAAAAAAAAAAAAAATTGTTTTGAAAAACGTGCAACCGAACCAATTTGCATAATGCCGAGGCATTTATTTTGCCTTGATTCTCGTAAATTATAAGCTTTAAAATTTTATTTTCAGACGAATTTCAATATAAAATTTGATAATGTAGCAAGCAAATATTGAATATTTATATTCCATACGCAATCAAATTTTAATTTAATAACAGTTATACTCCATGAAATTTAATGAAAACTTTTTGAACAAGTCAAATTTCGCAAAGAGACTACCTCTCTTTATATATCAGGCTGGTTTTGAATACAAAGTATAGGCTTTCTCTTAGAATGTTTGCGACACAAACTAGACAGGATCCAATCTTCTCTTCTATTTAACCCATAGCTGTGAGGAAAAGAGACGGATCCATCCCTTTTTCACTCACATTTGTGCGAAAGTGAACGCAACAGCCTCGGTCGGCATTTGAACTCCGTTTAACTTTTCACGTTGAATGCGTGAGAAGAGAGACTTAGAACTCAAATGATTATTTGCACACATACAGAATTAGTAAAGTCCGCTTAATAACTGGAAATAAAAATAAGTAAGCGATAAACTATAAGAATATAATTTAAATTCAGTTTAGGATAACTGAGGATTCTTAAATTATTGATGAAATTTCATACGTAATAAACAAAAGACGACAGTATGAAAACCGATTAAACAACAGGAACTAAAAGAAAATATTGATGCGACCAGTTACCGATTATTTGCCGATTAATCGGTTCATTTCTAGCATCTGTCTAAAACAGGGGTTCTTAACCGGGGGTATCCATACCCCTTGGGGGTATAGGAACCAAATGCTGGGGGTATGAGACTCGATTTCTGGGTACTATCTCACTAGATTAGTAAGTCTGTTTTATGTAGTCGAGGTACTAAAAAAAAACTTGCATATTTATGTTCTCTTCCTTTTTCTTGTGTAATAAAACTGAATTATAACTTTATTTTGCTTTCAGTAAAAAAAATATAATAAAGTTATCAATGCTTATGAGTTTTTTCATGCTGTATTCCTAGCAATGCATATCTAAAATACAGTAAATTCAAGCGATTGAAATATTTGGAAGACATACTGGTAAATAATAGGATTGGTAATAATTATTTCGACAGTCAAGGGAAGTGGGTATGGGACAATATTGGGCACTCCATTGGGGGTCTGGAATTATCAAAAGGTTAAGAACCCCTGATCTAAAATATAAAAATCGGGTCAGAGAGAGAGAAAAAAGAAATACAATACGCGTTAAAACTTGAAAGCTTTTTTTTTTTTTTTTCATGATTTCCTTTTCGTCTCGATTTTCAAACATCTACCGCATTCACACGTTCATTATTAGACATTCATTAAAAGGAAAATATCAGCAGTATAAAATAACATTTAATTTCGTTACAATTCGCTGATTTATAAAAGAAGTCCTCAGAAAACATTAATTTGAAAAAACTATTATTCTTGTGAACCAATTCTTACGTACCCGTGCCATTTGGAAGATATCCTATCTCATTTGGACAGATGTCGGCAAAAGTGACTGCAAAAAAATAAAACAATAACATTTACTTTAAAATATTCATTATGACTTTGTAGCTACATTTAAACGATTTTCTTCAAATCATTTTTTGAAAAAATAAAAAGTGATTTATGTGAAACACGTCGAATCAAATTCATATTCATGACCAGAAAAACTAATGTTGTTCAGTACGACGAACAAATCTTATAGTATTTGTTTTTCAATTTATTAACTAACTTTATGCTAATTAACTAAGGCTGCCATTTTAGTTTTGTTGAAGGATCATCTCTACCATATAGACTCGCGTATCATGCGACTTTTGAAGCTCTCATTTTGAAGCTAATTTAACTACAGTACTACAGTAATTAGAAATTAGCTTCAAAATTAGGTCTTCAAAAGTCGCATATACGGTATATAAAATTCTGTGACGTCCGCCGGTCCGTCACGTCCTCTAAAATAGCCATACTTGACCGATAGAAACCAAATATTGTGGAAACAAGTTGAGGGACACAAAATACAGTTGGTTTTACTAGGGTGTATAGCTTAGTACAATAAATTTTTATCTATTGGAAAGAAGAAGTGTTATTATCTAACATACAAAATACTTCCACTATTTTAAAAACAATTTAACGATTAAAATAAAGACTTAATGCAATATTGTCTTTTGCATATCTTTAACTTTTTATATATACAATAATCCCGTTTCCAGTTCGCCTTGCGTTTATTGAGAACTATAAACAAATCCAAAGGCTTCAAAAAGATGGAATTTGGCTCCAGAAAGAAATATTTACGCATGGTAAGTTGTATGTTGCATGCTCAAGAGTAAGAAATCCCAATAATTTTTTCTATTTTCTTAAAAATATTGTTTGCCGAAGTCCTATAAAATTAAAGAAATTATTAAACCACGAAGTAGGGTTTTTGTCAAATATTTTTTCAAGCAAATCAGCGTTGGTGAACGTAACTATTTTATTCAAACTGCCGCTAGATCCATTTTGCTCCCAACATTCCCTAATAGGACCGGAAGTGTTTAAAATCATCATATTCAACATTATTGATGTTGTTATAAACACTTCCACAAAAAATGTTCGAGTGTAACTTACTTCTTACCTTTGATACACGGGGGAAATGGGGGAGTTTCGACAATGGTGTTTAAACAATAATAACAAGAAAAAGCCAGTTTTAAATGTAGAATTTAGCTTGGCAAGTGACAGTTTTGCAGGAGAAAACTATATCTTGATATTGTTACCGGGAAAATAATTACGACATTAAAACACCTTTTCAGGGAGTAAAGTACTTGCACAGTACTTGATATACCCCACTAATAATCGGATTCTTCTTTAAAGTATTGTTTAACGTGTTTTGTGGGGTGGGGGTACTATCACTGGATAAGTGTAAAGAACGGATGCAAGATCACTGACAAGTCTCCAAGATTGCTGGATGATCGCTAGTGTCATTTCATACTTTGAAAAAGAGGCTTAAAAATACAGACCCCAAAATATAGATATGTATCGGACAATAATGAACAAGTCAACCAAGGTTAATTAATATGCTAGCAATTAATAAATTAAATAATATAATCTGCCTCTGCTGTATTTAATATTCTTATAAACAGACGCTCCTCCACCGCCAATCGAACCAGTGCGAGAGAGAGAATTTTTAGAGTAACTTTTTCACGGGCTTCTTTCTTTGTTAAGTGATCAGTAAACGTTTGAAGATAAAAATGTTTCTTACCAGATCCTATTGCAGGGCAACGTTCGCAGGAAGGACCCCAGGCCACAGCCAAGCCAGAACAGCAGCAGAGATATCTGGGGGTACGGAATAAGCTCCTGGTAGGTACACAGCGTCCTTCTGTCAGTTCTTCATAGCAGTAACCTTCTCGAAGATCTGTGGCGGGAAAAGGGCAAATAATACATTATACTGATGGGACGGGTATTCAAAAGGAATTTTAAGATTGCGCGATATACATTAATTAAACGCGGAAAAAATTGAACAATTATGATAATAAAAATTCATGAAAACAAGGTAACAAAAAAAAATTCTTCGTAGTTTTTGATTTATTAGAAGAAAAGCATATACATCAAATTTGATTTACTTTTAGTCTTCAAAGTTATCGCCATCCGGAACCTTTTTGCCAACGTGCCTCTAGCTCCGTAATGCCCTGGCTGTAATAATTAGGTGTCTTAGACGAAAAGAATTTTGTGAGTGCCTGCCACAAGGCTGCTTCATTTACGAAGGATTTCTAACTAAGGTTGTTTGCCAAGAAATGGAAGAGATGATAATCTGTTGGCGCAAGGTCCTGGGAGTAATATGGATGGTATAGTTTCTCCTAGACAAGTCGCCGTATGGTATCAGCCGCGACACATGAGGTCTGGCATTGTCATGGAGGAAATGTGCACTCTTGTGATTAACCAATTTGGTCTCCTTCTTCAGTGCCTGTTGCACACATTCCAACTGCTGCGAGTACAGGTCCGCAGTAATGGTTTGGTTTGTTGGTAGCAGCTAATAGCGCACCACTTGTCGGCTTGTCTACTAAAAACAGAGCATGGTCTTGCGTGAGTGCAGAGGTGGTCTTGCGATGTAAGGCACAAGGTCATGTGGTGAGAACCAATGTCTGGCACGCTTGGTAGTGTCATATAAGACTCACTTTTCGTCACTGGTGAGCACCCGATCAAATACAAGTTGCGCTGCCAAGAAAGCAGCGAGAAACAGGGTATCACTCGTTGTGGCTTGTTGGCTCCCACTTGCCCATTTTGTACGCTTTCCTTATGCGATGCAAGTGAAATATGTGTTTCGCCAGAAATCTGAAAGCGTTCTGAAAGCTCACAACGGGCTTAACTTCAGAGCTTCATCAACAAGAACCTTTGGCCGGCCACTGTAGGGTTCATCATAAAGACATTTCTCGACCTGAACTTGTGGAGTAAATGGATGGCGTTACTTTCACTTAACAGTATTATCCCCAAAGGATCGACGTATTTAGCGACTTGATGCGGCTGCAGAAAAGCCCACCTTAAAGTCATAAAGCAGACAACACCGAGCGAGCTGTGATTCTTGTGTGCGCGCAACGGACCTGCATCGGTCATGAGCCATGCACCACCCCATACCCCAGCGTTTTCCCGGAACGTGACGCACTCATTTGCGTATCAGTGATTACTTCTTCCTATATGACGTTAAAAAAAACACAAAAAACGGTAAAGACTTTTTTGATTACCTTATATTAATATGTACATACCAAGAACATTTAACATCTGTACAAAGAAGCTATGATAAATTTGTATATGCGGATGGTCGTGAGAACATAGTTCGACGTGTGTAGGTATTGGATAGGTCTACAAGTTAACTCAGGGGTAGACAAACTTTTCAGTGAAAGGGCTACATTAAAAAATTCACAATTTTATTGAGCTGCATAACTCAAATAATATTTTGAGTAGACAAAAAAGGCTTTTAAAGAAAAAATGCAATTAATTTTTATTAATTAATATTTTAAAGTACTGTGGAAGATTCACATGAAACGCATTTATTTGAAAGACAAAGTAACTCAGTTTAAAGTACTTTAAAGAAAACTATTGATAAGTATTTTTAAGTTGAAGATTTATATGAAACTCATCTGAAAAACAAAATAGCCTTGTTTTAAAAAAATATTTTTATTAATATTATAAAGTAAAAAAAACATTTATTTGAAAAACAAATTAACTGCGTAAAGAAATAAAAACAATTCTTACTAATATTTTAAAGTAGAAAACTTCAAATAAAACACATATAAAGTAACTACAGTGTAACCCGGATATAAGAGAGTTGTCGGGACCGGAGAAGAAGTCTCTTATATCCGGGTTTATCTATTTTATATACATTAACACAGGCTCTAATTTGAGAGCCGAGAAAATCTCTCTTATATCCGGGTATATCCGGGTTTTTGGGACCAGAGAAAAAATCTATATCCAGGTTTTATTATATCCGGGTCTCTTATATCCGGGTTCCCTTATATCCGGGTTTGGTCTTAACACAGGCTCTAATTTGGGACCGGAAAATCTCTCTTAATCTTTCTCTTATATCCGGGTTTCTATCTTATATCCGGGTTTGGTCTATTTTATATACATTAACACAGGCTCTAATTTGGGACCAGAGAAAATCTCCGGGTTTCTTATATCCGATTTTATATACATTAACACAGTTTCTCTTATCCGAGTTTCTCTTATATCCGGGTTTGGTCTATTTTATATACATTAACACAGGCTCTAATTTGGGACCAGAGAAAATCTCTCTTATATCCGGGTCACACTGTATATTTAAAAGAAAAGAATTTAGATTTTAAAGCAGAAACTTCACATGAAACAGATTTATTTGAAAAACAAAGTAACTCAGCAAGAGAAAGATCTTAATGACTCAATGAGAATAAACGTATCTGACTGCAATCATTTAACAGTTTGTTAAAATTAGGCGTCAAATTGCTTGTAACAATAATTTGGCGTTGCTTGGTAACTCTTTCAAATTTACTAATATTTGACAGGCTGCATGAATTCTTTCGGCGGGCCGCATGTAGCCCGTAGATTGCCCACCCCTGAACTAACGTCTAGTAAATGAAGTTGACGCGTTGCATACAGTTGTGTTAGTGAAGCCTGTTCTTGGCTTCTGATATTTAATAATAGTCGGGTGGTAAGGAGGAATCCGTGTAAAAGCCAGGTACTTGTGTAAAAACAGCAAAAAGAAATAAGCCAAGTGGCAAAATTCAGGTCATTGCAAAAAGCCTTTTGTCAGTTAGGGACGGAAAAAAAAAAAAGAAAGTAAGCGAAATTTAACAATAAAAACATAGACAATACACGAGATTATGTGTCTTGGTTATGATTTGATAAGCAGACAACTCAGCGTCCAGAAAGATTTGAATCAACTTCAACCAACATTTCTGAAAGGCGAGGAAGAAAAATAAAGATCACTGGAGACGATTTTGGTTAGGATCAAGGTCTGCTCAGATCAATAATGACAACATGGGCGAGTAGATCACTGTTCAAAACCAACACGTTCCCCAACAGCCAAAGAGGGAGAATGAGAAAGAGTGCGATGAACTTACCTAAACATTTTTTGCCATCACGGCTTGGCGCGTATCCTGGATAACAGGTGCAACGGTAGCCTCCCTTGGTGTTCCTACAACGACCATTTCCACACGGGTTCCCATTCCTACACTCGTCAATGTCTGTCCGGGAGCACATGGAAAAAAATTACATGCTATAAGTTTAGTTTGAAAACAAATAAAGCAATACGTTAAAAAGAAAGAAAAAAAAAACAAGAAGAAATGAAGAAAAAAAAATGAATTAAAATAGATAAATTATTATACACGGATTTATCCCAGATAGTCTTGATCTTATTTGTTATAGTCATAATTATTATTTGGACCTTTCTGATCTCTGGCCTTCTTCAGGTGTGTGTTGTAGTTGGCAACTTTCTTGAAATTTCGAACCAGCCCCTTTATTCAATCCCCGGGGGTAAAGGAGGATTGTGAGGAGTCGTTTGAGTAAATCAGTCAATGATAACGATAAGTCTTCATCTCATAAATACGGTTTTTAAAATATCTTATTGGAGAAAAATATTAAACAGTTTCACCAATACATTAACATTTTTTTTAGTTGAATGGAAGAAGTTAAAAAAAAAAAAAAAGAATATCAGAGGCTGTGTGTGTGTGTGTGTGTGTGTGTGTGTGTGTGTGTGTGTGTAATTATTGCTTTTAGAAATATTTCATAGTTTTAGAGTTTCATTTTTGTTAATTCGAAATTTATATAGTTTTTACGGATTAGGTACTAAACTTATGATAGTCTTGAGTATTAAACTCAGGATATATTTTCAGGGGAAATTATGATCGTCACTATGCGTTCTTCGCTTGTAAGTGACAGAGTGAATGTTAACTAGTTAATAATCTTAGATAAGTTGTTCTCAACGGGGAAGGAACATGGTTACCTTAAAGGAGGCCAAGTAGGGAAAACTAAGAAAAGAATTCTTAAGGTCGATACTAGTAAAATAGAAGAAGTCATTAAAAGCTTTTTCCTCAATATATTTGGCTGAGTGTCGATGCTGCAAGTTAGACAAATCCAAGAACAAAGTTGAGTTCACCGTAAAAGGTGGCCTTCGATCACCATTTAGACACATAATTTGGACCCTGATATTATAAAATTTGCCGGGAAAAAAGGCCCAAGGATCGTCCTTTGCCTGATAGCCGATAACCGTTTCCTTTCATACAGCTGGTCTTGTCCAGCAGGGGTCGGAATGTTCAAGTTTATTTTGTTTTTTAATAAATTTCTGCCGATTTCCGCTGTGTCCCAGAACATGGGAAGAGTTTTAAGAAAGAGAGAAAAAAGAAATTGACAATGGCTATTGATTTGTTTTCTACTACTTGTCAACCCTTTTCAGATTATTTAAAGCCGTTTTTTTATTTTCTTTTCACATAATGATTTAGTGATACTAATTAACTCCTAGCTGGGGGAGAAGAGGTGGATTCACACCCTTCGCAAGGGGTATTTGTGTGTAAGTGAATATAACTAACTCAACTGTAATTTGAACTCTGCTCTTCTGTTAACAATTCTGTACATCCAAGGTTACAGCACATGGCATTCCCAAGTAGTCACTCCTATAGACATTGACCAGGCTCAATGTTGCTTAACTTCGTTGATCGTACGGAAATGAATGGCCATAGCAAGTGTAAGCAATCCCATTCTCACTATTGGTATATATATATATATATATATATATATATATATATATATATATATATATATATATATATATATATATATATTATATATATATATATATATATATATATATATATATATATATATATATATATATATATATATATATATATATATATATATATATATATATATATATATATATATATATATATATATATATATATATATATATATATATATATATATATATATATATATATATATATATATATATATATATATATATATATATATATATATATATATATATATATATATATATATATATATATATATATATATATATATATATATATATATATATATATATATATATATATATATATATATATATATATATATATATATATATATATATATATATATATATATATATATATATATATATATATATATATATATATATATATATATATATATATATATATCTCGAATGTCCATATTCATCCCTTATTTATGAACTAATTTTCCCCGTGAGTTTCTGATACGCCTCAATCAAGCAGTCTTTGACACACACTGCGCGGTGTCACGTTTCTAGCCATTTTCTCAAATGCACAAATATTCGGTTCATATATTCCTTTATTCGAAAACAATTACAGCATGAAATTCATTTTTCTTGCCTGTTAGTGAAGGGCCACTTTTCATGACAATAGGAAAGTATTGTAAATCGACCGAACTTAATCAATATTTGATTTCAGTTTCCATTTCTTGAAGAAGGTGTGATTCACAAAGAAAATCAATCAATCTACTTGGCATTTATTGAATCGAATCCATTTTGATATTATATATTTCATGCAGATGACCAAGAAAAAAAAAACACATATCTTGATTGGCTTACGAGTCGTTTAGCTAAATCACTGCGCTTAAGCCTTAGCGTGATAGAAGTTTTTGGCATGGAAAAAACTTTAATGTAAAAATAATAATCCTGTTGCATTAATATGAACATGCGTGGATCTTGTGCAAATTGGAAATCGGGAAAACATGCACAATAACTAAAGAGAAATGAAGCCAGGCCATTGCAAGTAGAAAACGATAATTGAAAGCCAAAGGAATTGGTAAATGAAAATGCCAAGCATAACAAACGAACGAGTAAGAAAAAAAAATGCAACAATCATTTAATCTCACTTGAATTATCATCATTGCCGTGTTGGAAGAAAATATGACAAAGTCGGAACATTTGATATTTAACCCCAAAATGGGACGATGGGCATCAATGGGTTAAAGTTAGAATGGGTTAAATTTCAAATACATAAACGTTACCATCGACCGAAAAAAAAAAAAAAAAAAAAAAAAATGAATTTCGGAAAAAAAGTTATTGGAAAAATTGTCTAATTTACATTATAAAAGATTCAGTGTCAGATTTTATCTTTAGTTTGAAGTCCTTTTACAGGACAATACGCATTACATACATTTTTTTTTCCTATTTTGTTATTCGATTAACCAAATATAATTTTCAGAAGTTAGTTGAAGTCATGATAAATATTCCATGTGAATTTAATCTTATAAGTATCTGCCCTTTTTAAAATTATTTGGTGGTGTGAGATTATTTTATGCGACTCGTAAAAATCTATTATGCACAAGACACATATGTGCAGTAGAGTTATTTTTAAATGTAAGATATATGACAATTGCCATGGATTGTAAGACATATATATGTAAAGGGTGGTCCTAAAGTCTTGTCACCCCTACATAATATAATTTTCTGTTACAGATGGCTGACACGAGCTCCTACATATTGGAAGAGAGGTAGGTGTGACAAGACTTTCGGACCACCCTGTAGATCGTTTCATTGTCATTGGGTGCTCTATATTTGTGTTCTTGTGCTAGACTAAGAATGGAAGCACTTGCGGCAGAACGATAGTTTGGTAGGATAATCTCGCAGACTATTTGCTTGTAAACATTTCGATCCCCATTGCGTGTCAGGTAAATTCAATAAATACCCAAGGCGCCCGTCGTAGAATGATTTCACACGGTAGACTGTTGCAAGAGTTCCGTTTCTGCTTTGCCATCAGAGACATAACTAAACTTAACACGAATAGAGAGTTAGGAAGCTACTCTTGCTAGTGACTGCAAATAGAGTTTAACAAGAGGCTTTAGGCTAAAAAAGTAACCAAAATTGACTATCTTGTCTCTGGAGCAATTTAACAAGCGGGATTTGTATACCATTATCTCTTGTGAACGTGATCCTCACTGTTGGCTAAGTTATTGGGACACTGAATTAAAGTTACAATTCATACGTGTTTACTTATTAAAATAAAGAGATGTTATCTTTGTTAGCAAATATTAATAATAATAAAATATAAAGAAATAAATGACCCTGGGGTTGAATAGGCGAATACTTGCATCTATGTTTACATACGAGAAGATGAACTTTTCTGGCCCGACCCACTCTTCAAATTCTTACCAATTTTTTAAAGACAGGATTTCGTTGGGATGAGAACTTTTCTCCACCCTCGTAGTGACTAAATTCCGATCGTACAAGACTGGCAACTGAAAGAATCTTGGTTGCATTTTTAACGCCGATATACAGTATATGTCAACAAGTTTTCAGTTTTTCTTAGTGCTTCCCACCGACTTTACCGCTACTCCACATTCGAGCTTTGTTTTAGTCGTTGCCTTAATCTAAATAGTTTTGAAATTTTAGAGAAAAAAAAAAAAAAATGTTGACTATTAAAGTTTCTAAGTTTTAATTTTTTTACGTAAAATATTTTTACCCAATATTTATTTAAACTTTGTTTCGACTCCCAATCTGTGCGTTCTGCTTAAAAAATATCAGGAAGAAAGGGATTGTCAGGAAATAAGGAAAAATGTGTTGAAAAATATGAGTATCAAATGTAAACTGTCGTTATTTGAATTGCAATTTGGTCCTATTGTTATCCGATAATTAAAAAATTTAACTTTTATAATTTATGTAAGAGTAACCGGCATATTTGGGAATACAATCCAGATTAGACGTTTAAAAAGAAAACCTTTCCATAAAATGATAAACCGATTGATCTACTATTAAGAGTAGTAATGCACAACCCCCCGCCCCCACAAAAAAACAAAAAAGAAAAAACAGAAAAAAATAAAAATAAGATCTAAAACAAATTTCTCTATAATCTTAGAATGTAAGGCATGTCAATCCAATGATATTGGGATTTAGAAAAGAGACGACTTTAGAATTTACAAACTTCTAAAAATCGACCGACGCTTGTTGTGATGAGGTTTTTCGGGAAGAGAATTACGATCAGAGCATCCTCATTTTTTAGTAGTCGCCTCAGTAAGTATCAAATATTCAAGAAGCCGTCAATAAAAATCCGATTGCCAAAACATCATTCTTTGATGATTATAAATATTAAGGGTTGCGAAATCGGTTTCTGCAATAGGGTAGGATAACTCGAAACAACACCAGCCATGCCTCAGTTTCACCATCACGTTTATAACTATGTAACGTTCTAAAACTATGATGCATTAAATCTTTCTCTCTCACACGCATTATATATATATATATATATATATATATATATATATATATATGCACACAGCAGGTATTTATCTACTTGCTCATTCAAACGGAACATGACAAGATCGAGCCCACGCGTACATTGATTAAGAATTGTGACTTTAATGTCGAGAGTGTAAGGGAGATAACTCTGAAAAACTCAAATTTGGAAATCTAATTCTTTTTTTAAAATTATTTCACCCTAAACATAACGACGATGCCACTGGGACGCTGGAGTTACAGAGAATGAAAGAGTATGAGGAGACTTTAGTGAGTAAAAAGACGATAAAGGCACAGAATTTAGTAAGAGAGAAGATGGCGATTGACGTTGCATTTAAATATTTGAAGACTGTAGGTGGCAAGAAATCAGAAATGAGTTCCACAGTCGAAACGTGTAAGAAAACTATTAGAATAGAATAGACGGTTGCATTAAATTAGTTCAACAGTGAGATCCAATTGCCAGTCTAGTAGGATGCTTAAATCCGTGAAGACGAAGCACTAAGGAGAAAAGCTCATCAGAACAATTGTCCTGAAAATATTTTTAGAAAAGACAGACATATTATAAGGACTTAAAATACGATATCATCTAGGCCAGCAGGCATGAACTAGTTTAGAAATATCGATTACTGGTTAGCACCGTTAACAATTCGTTTGAGGAAAATGTCGATTTGGAAATTGGATGAAACGGATAGAATAAAAAAAAAAAAAAAAAGACATAATTCGATAACAAAAATATTTTCTATTAAGTGTGATGTTTTAGAAGCAACTCAGTAAACTTTATATTGGAAAAGTAGAAATAGTTTAAGTTATTCCAAGAATTTCAAAGTTTGCATCTCCATGAATCTAGCTAAATTTAAATTGTGACAGAGAAACAAGAAAAGCTGGTGATAATGCGTGTAGGATTTACTAGTGCCCAGGGTTAGTAATATTGGTAATGTTTAATCTTCGTGTCTGCACAAAAAAAAAAAAAAAAAAATGGTGTGCAAAAAAGGACAGTTATTCCTTTGACACCGCTATTACTATATACAATTTTAGCTCGCTTAGCAATGCTATTTTAAAAAGCGATGGTTAGAATTTTAATAAAAGTCAATCATATGACAGTGGATTTGTAAATTTTCTTTTATTCTTGGGAATTGACAATAATTTTATAAAATTTTCTTATAGTTATTTATAAAAAGTGTAAATAATATATGCATTGTAGCTGGTTTACATAATTTGGTAACTTTGTAATAATTTAGAATTTCTTAAAAAGATTTCTTTAAATTTACTTTATGAAAATGGTAAATAAAGCTTTATAAAAAGGTAAATAATAAATATCGCATTGTACTTTGTTCACATTTTTATAATCTTGTAAATAAACATTGCTGAGGGAGTCAAAAGTGCATACAGTAACAGCGGTGTAAAGAGAAGTGCTGTCTTTTTGACACATCGTTATCTTTTTTTTTTTTGTTGGCTCAGGTTAAACATTGCCGTAATATGGATAGTTAAACTGAAAGACGGCGATGTTTGAGCGTAAGTGATCTTAGTTTTGTTAATGGCATTGAATGCTTTCTTTCCGTTCTCCAAGTCCAAGATTTGTGTGTGGAATTGCAAAGCGGGGATATCGATTAAGCAAGTAGTTTTTGTGCTGTGCAGGGCAAATGTGTTAAAGAATATGTGAAAAGGGAAAATTATTCATTTATTCTTTTTGGGGGTGGGGGAACTTTCGAGGTCTTTAAACCGACGCCTCCAAAAAGAATGAGAATGCAAATCTTCAGGCATGCGTTGAATGGGCTGAAGTCCGACTTTATCATTCCCTCCACCCCCATTTTGTCGCTTGATTATCATTATAATCAAAAAGTTGAAACAGACACTCGAAAACATTGTACGTAGATTCACATAAAATAACCAGAAATTCAGTTAGGAAAGGTTAAAAACAGTCAATAAATAATTCATTCTTTCTATGAAACTATATGCTGTGTATATTTCTGGGATGAGTTATTATGTACATTATTCGGACTATTGTCTTCATCTTTGTCTCCATATTTATTACAACGTTTCGGCCGTTATACGCTCCGGCCTTCTTCAGGGGGTTGGAATGTCGAACTGAACCCTTTATTTCGCTCACTGGAGTAGACTGTTCTAGTTCCACGTGCCATGTTTAATGGATGTCAGTTATCAATCTCCTGTTAATTTTCCCTCTGAAAGTTCTCCACTGCCTTAACCGGGTCAATACTTTTTTTTTTTTTTTGGATCCTGTCACTGGATCTAACCAACGCCTTTATCCACTGTGCCATGTGTCCTCAAGGACACATGGCACAGTGGATAAAGGCACGTGGAACTAGAACAGTCTACCTCAGTGAGCGAAATAAAGGGTTCAGTTCGACATGCCAACCTACCTGAAGAAGGCCGAAGCGTACAACGGCCGAAACGTTGTAATAAATATGGCAACAAAGATGAGGACAATAGCCCGAATAATGTAAATAATGTAGACTATATGCTGTATGTCATAAGGATATCTTCTAAGCTTGGCCGAATCTGGTACAAGGTTAAAATGAGGTGAAGGGTGATTGTGTTGGGTTAATCATCCAAGGGTGAGAGATATAAGCAACATAGTTTTATCAAAATATATACTACTCCTTAAGAAAGTCAATAACATAGGTCTCTCCAATTTTCATGACGGAAAATTGGAAATTAAATAGAAGCGATGAAATATTTATAAAACTTCATTTTTGTAGGTTTTTTTTTCTAATAATCGAAAGCGGAGAGAATGAAAAAAAATTGATATAAATATTTCTAGATTTTATGTAGAATCGGAAATATTTGCGTTTAAAAATGTATATATATATATATATATATATATATATATATATATATATATATATATATATATATATATATATATATATATAATTAAAAACCAACCGCTTTTCAAAATTTTAGAATTTTGCACCCAGCTTTTGAATTTGATAATTTTCGGTTGTGTATCGAGGCGGATTACATTGAGGTTTGCAATTCTTAAGATGGGTCCTTGAAAAATAAATACAAAAAAAAAAAATTAAAAATCGGAAACCAAAAGAAAAGTCTTTATGGATGCTAGATTGAAATTAAAAAAAAACAAAAACAAAAAAAAACCCCAAAAAAAAAAAAAAAAAAAAAAGACAAAAAACAACGACCCCCCGCAAAAAAAAAAAACATGCTCATTGAACTTTTAATTTATATTCTAGGGTTACAGTCTGTAACAAAAAAATAATAATTTTCTTTTTTTTTTTTTTTTATAATTTTCTATAATATCGATTTAATAATGCAATATTTTAAGATTTTTTTTATTCTTTCAAAAATGTGTACACTATAGGATTTTGATTTTTAAAACTAGGTCTTAAATAAATATACAAAGATGGGATATTTATATTGATTTTATTGGTGCGCAGTCTTTTTAGCAGAAATATTTTGCACTTTTTGTCTTTTTTCCCCCCCCCGATTGCTTCACTATTTCACTTGTGTGGAAGCTTTAAAAATTTTCATTTGGAAAATAAGAGTTTGCTTCCTAAATGTTTCACGATGAAACTTTTATTCATTAAATATCAATCATTTTCAATAAAAACTCAACTAATTTTAATTTACATGTATTTCAATTTTTCTTATATTTTTTATAAAGCAATATTTCCTTTGACAATGTTTTTCAGAATTATCTTTTTAAATGTAATGGTTGTTCTATTAAAAAAAAAACTTTACAAATAAAATATTGATTTTTGTTACGGGCCACCATATTTACAAACGGAAGCAATTCTGTATAGAGTTGTCAACACGAATTTGCCTTGCTTTTCATCAGGCCTTTTATTTTCATTTTTTTTTTTTTTAAATAAAATTTGGCAAGTTTTGGTGCAGTTAGATCAAATAAAGATTAAAGTAACTATTTATCATAAAAAAAATCTTGTGTTGTGATTATTTTTTTTTTTTTAATAGATTTTTTATTTGTTTAAATTCGTAAATATATTGAGTTTTTGTTAATAGCGGCCATTGTGCTTTTGCCGATACAAGGGCAAATTTTGACCATAACCGTTTAATTCAACCTTTATTAATTAAAAGGGGTTTTGTCTGCAAGATGTAAATTTGTGCTCTTCTATTTCTAACAGTTAAAAAAAATTCAAAGAACTGATATTTTAAATATTTTTCGATTTTCCTTGGCGACACCTAACAATATCGATATCGTCCTTCAGGATGTTGCTTTTTTTGTTTTTCGTCAGAGAATGTAGAGTATGTGTGTGCGTAACAATACTAGTATTTGGAAGAGTATGTAAATATACATAAGTCTGTAAGCAGATATTCTTGCGTACTATGAGAGATTGGCGGGAAGTAAAACCTGTTTATAGTTTTACGAAAGGAAATAATGGTCGAATGCCTTGTTTTGATTGTAATTTTTTTTTTTTTTTTACTTTCCTGGTTTTATTTGTTAAATTCTATTGCAAATTTATGGTATGTAAAAAAATAAAATATTTATGATAAAATCTTAAAATAATAAAAAGAAATAGCTCAAAATTGTTATTCTTTTACCCTTCACCTCGGTTCAAAAAATATAATTGAACTAACATTCAACATATAGTCGTGTGTAACAGTGAGAGCTGCAATATGAAAAACACGGTCGTAATATTGCGATGCCAAAATAATAAAAGTGACATCGATTTGCAGACAATGTGTAGAACAACATTTAGAAAGTCTTATTACGAACAGGCAAGGAACATATTAAAATAACTTTACTATAAACAATTTCTACAAAATAAAATTATGTGTACCAAACATGACCATGGGAATACGTGCATCTTGATGAAAAAAATGGCGATAAGAGTAGTTTCTTTTTCTTCCTTTTTCACTTTGTCGAAATACCATTTTTAAGCAGAGATTTAAACTAACTTTTGTTTCAAAATAACCGAATACTTTCACAACGTGAGAAAATTTATGTTAAAATCAACAACCCCAAAAAGCGTGGCGAGGGTTGGCATTATTCATGAATGTGATAATCTGGCAATTTTGTTTGCTTTTATTTACAAAGCAACCGCTATACATTATCCCGGCTACAGCTCTTTCATTGTGCTAAAAATGATTAGATCAGTTCCTCATGTCTATAGTTAGTATTAATGTGCCAGAATTAAGTTTGCAGAATGAGTTTATATGAAAAAAAAAAAAAAAAAAAAATTGAAATATCGTATATACTCTGAATTATTTTTTGCTTGAATTTTACCCCACCCCCAGAAAAAATTACTTGTGCATAGTGCAACCGTTCAAAATGCGTGATTTTTTTACCTTTTCAAAAAATTACCTGTGTATAGTGTGACTTCTTATTTTTTTGCGTAAAAATATAAAAACCCGCATTATACTCGAGAATATATGGTAAAATAAAATAAGTTAAAATTGCCTTGATACCAGCTCGTCGGTTCGGATGTAAGCCATTGATAAAAGTTAATCGTTTGAAAAATTCTTTATCAAATACTCTATTTCTGTAATTTATTTTTAGTATTTCAAATTTCGTGATGAGTCGAAAATAAAGCTTATTTAATTTTGGAACTAAATTTTGAACAATTTCTGCTGACGATCCTCCGTTGTCTAAGGAATAATGCAAACTAAAAACTTTTTTTTTCGTCGCAGTTTTCAGTTTGATGTTCTAATCATTGAACAGTTAAGGATATATTTAATTAAAAAAGAAAATAAAAAAGATTACTTAGAAATTTTTTTTTCTGTTGCAGAGAAACAACTCATCTGCACAGGCCCAAGGCCATGTCTGGAAAACTCCTCTACATAGTGATTGCTCATTGGCATACGTTAGCCGAGTTGATTAACAATCCTAAAATGCACAAATACAAGACAGTAACAACGGAACAGTGAATGGGTTTGCCGGTAACTAACTTGGAACTTTCCTGTCATTGTTGATTATATATATATATATATATATATAGTTTCATTAAAAACGACTGACAAGGTGTTGTTTTTTTCTTAATATAATTTAACGTGTTCTTATATTTTTCTTTTTTTCTGGGCTATATATATATATATATATATATATATATATGAATTGTTTAAATGTTTTATGTCCAATTTGTACAATTTTATAAAATTCACGCCCAATAAAAAAAAAAAATATGAAAAATTATATAAAAACCATCCTCAGTAACTTGTCAGTCGTTTTTAAATGCAACTTGCATTAAAGAGGAATTGACGCCCAAATACAATATATATATATATATATATATATATATATATATATATATGTGTGTGTGTGTGTGCATGGTGCAGCAGGTATAACTCCCACACAATGGTAAAATATTAGCGAAATGAAGACACCATTGAAGACACTAATGTCTTACCATTATGTAGGAGGTATTTCTATTGCACAAGGTGTCCCTCCCAAAATTGACATCATTTAAAATGTGAATATCTGAGTAACTACATGTTCCAAGCAGAAGAAATTAAATAGGCTTCATGTTGAACCAGAAAAGATTTATTCAAAGGGATGTAGATTTTATAACCGATTTTACAAAGCTTCACAAATGTTCAATTTGCGCACCACTTGTGGCACTACACATATCGAGTCGGTAAGTCCAGCCCCTGCCAAATACGCTGTAGCATGTCTTGCGTAACATTCTCCAGTGCCTCAGTGACTCTCTGCTTAAGTTCTAAGCTTGTAAGAAGAGGGATATATGGACATGTCCTTCCGCATAGCCATATAGAACAAAAGAAATCACAAGGCGTCAAGTCAGGTGAACGTGGTGGCCATTCCACAACTCATTGCCATTATCCCGCCAGACCCATCTTCCTGGTAGATTCTCACAGAGATAAGTCCGCACTGCCAATTTAATTTTTAATTTAATTAATTTTTTTTTACACATTTTGCTAAAAGTTGAGACTATTTGAACGAGAATTGGCTACATTATTAGATTTCAAAATGATGCCAATTTTTAGAGAACACATTTTACATATACATACATACATACATATATACATACATATATATATATATATATATATATATTAGAATTTATGAAAGGTCAACAACAACAGGCCGTTTCAATATAGTTCCAATTGTCATCGTAACCAAGACACGAGAGATTGAAATGACTTGTACACTGACAAGTCTCTCGTTGCAAGGTATATAAATAAACCTGTTGACCAAACCCAGATTAAGTCTGATTATATAAAAAAACAATTTTAATATACATCCGTGTTATTTAGACATAAATATAAACAAAAACACCAGAAACGGAGGTTCTGAAAAGGCAGTCACAGGCGGGACATTTCTTCCCGCTCTAACAAACCATCTACTTTTAAACTACAGAGACTCACCAACAAGATGGCCGATAAGAAATATATGCGGCTTAAGAAAGACACGGATTATCCTTAGATCTTCTGGAAAGTGAAATTGAAAAGAAAAGTTATATTTCTTGCACAACACATGAGAACAGATTTGGCAGGTGGGACATAATAGCGACTGGGTCTGTGTCTCTCTCAATGGAACAGAATTTGGAAGAAAATGCTGGAAATGACAATCTCATCAAAAACCGATGGAAACAGCAACATTTCATTAAAAATAAAATAAAGAAAATCTTTAAAGATAAAAGGTAGTCCAAATTTGAAGAAAATTTTTTTTTTTTTTACTCTCATCTGTAAATGTTGGTCGTAATCGCTTGGTTTTAAGGTTGACTGAAAAACTGTTGAATTAAGAGAAAGAAATAAAGAAAATTCGTTTTTAATTGCATAAAAAAAACAGTTGATCTGCTGAGTGAAACTAAGCAACATCGCCTTTGTTTTTGAAGTAGATCTCTCAAGACGGAAAGTAAAATTGAAGAGAATAAACAAAGTTTTATGTAAAATTTAAAGATCAAGTGGAATTTATGCACATAGCTGGTCTTTTTATTTAGATTTAAATTCGTGTTTTTTTATACCATCTTTCTCTATAAATGAATTAGACATGAGGACATATAAAAGACGAGATACGCTTGTCAACTGACTTTATTGGAACACGATCTAATATTGGCAGACAGGAAGGCTTGCTTTTGACCATTATAAAAAATAACCTTGTTGTGAGGTGATGGTGATCCTCATTGGGTGCCCAATAGTTGTGATGATGTGACAGACTAGCTTAAGCCTCACCGTGAAACAATAATTAGCAAAATCTTACAAATTGTCAAATTATCAATCGATGGTCCCATATTTGTGCACTTTTAGCCAAGAGGTAACTAAAAAAAAGAAAGTTTAATCCGCATGCACATTTATCAAGTGCAGCATCTGGGTGTTGTAAAAGTGCAAAATGTGCTCTGGATACGTGCGACTGTGAACGCCATTGTCCATCCCCACCCACAAGCAGTAAAAGATATAAAGACAAATCTAAGTGCATGGAAAGTGCTGTACGTTTGTTAAAATAGTTTTATCAAGAATGCTTTACAATCAAACTGTTTGTTTATTTTTTATATTTGATATTTTGTATTTTAGAAGAAAACATTTGAAAGTGAGAAATTGGTAACGAAGAAAAAAAAAATGACTATCTTACCTACACACTGGTCGACGCCCACTGATTTGTAACCGTCTGGACAGACACAGAGGAAGGAACCAACCAAATTCTTGCAGTTGTAGCGACATTTGTTGGCGTTAGTTTGGCATTCATCAACATCTGCGCGTCACAGAAGAGCAAAGACAAAAAAGTGAAAGGACAAAAGAAAAAAAAAAAAAAAAAAAAAAAACGCGAATCAACAGAAAGATCAGATTTTTTGTTTTGTTTTGTTACCCAGAGAAGATAAATTATTCTGTAGGAAGCTTCGGGAAAATCTCAAAAGCAACAAAGAAATATCTGCGCGTGAGGCTCGGAAAGATGAGAGGAATAAATGATGCTGAACAGGAATTGGATAGAGAAAAAAAAAAAAAAAAAAGGGAAGAATTTGACTGAAATGTCAACACATCGTATGAAAATTTTTCATTGTTGTTTTAGCTGGAGGGGAAATTCCAGATGTGCTTTTAACGCTAACAAGGCGACATAACCGTATGTGAAAATCTTTCCACTGTCACTCGTCTATATTAATATATAGTTATAAAGTATGTATAGAAAATATAATTAACCAAACGAACAGCATTTTAGAAAAGGATTTAAATAAATATCCTTTATCCAACTTATAAAGATGAAGCTATTCTTTAAGTCAATAGCTTAACTGTCATTAATTTGTCCATAGTAAGGCGCGAGAGACAGGAGAGCAAGTGCATAATCTCCCCTAAAGAGCTTGTGTAAATGACCGGAAGAATATGGATTAGGAGAGATAGCGAAAAGACAAAATTTACTAAGAGCAAAGCTACAAAAGACGGGAAATTGTGGAGAATCATGATCGCCCACATCCCAAATTGACAACTATTCTTAGCCATTAAAAAAAAAAAAAAAACTTATTTGCAAACGGACAAATACATTTTTCTCACTGTACAACTTAAAATCACTTAAGTAAATAAATTTACACATTCATCCAGTAATATTACAGATTTTTAAAAATACTTTAGCCATTTTACTTGAAAACTAATTTCTGTATGCTGTGTGAAGCTGTAAGGGCAGCATCGGACAGAAAGATGTGGGGGGAGTAGTGAACATGATGGCGCGAAATGCGCTAACTGAATGATGAGGATGTATGCAGCATCAAATATTTTATGAGCCAAATTATTTCTGATTTTATTCAAATCCATTTCAGTTAAGTATTTGATGATTCCCAATGTTATAATTTTTGTTATGCTATTGAACATACATTGACTTTTCATCATTATAACGACCACACTCCAATGCAGCTTGACAATTCTTGATCATGTAACGTTTCTTGTAGCAGCAAATGACAATAAAAAGACCATCAAACTATCTTTTTGCGATGTAAAAATTTTTCGAATATCTTTTCGAAAATTTTACTGAATATCACAAGTATCTACTACCAAGAAATAAAGTAAAATAAATGAAGATGAAGGGACCAATTTCTAATAATAAAACAGACATTCAAATGTTGCGTTTTGTACTTTCTCTGGCTTTTTGTGGCTCATAGGCAATTCCTCAGGCCCCAACGTTGCATCATAGACTAACCGAACGACGGGCGTTTTTTGCTAGCTTTATTTCAGTAAGAGACAATAGTAGTAGTAGTAGCAGCGTCGTTTATTGAAGAGAAGGAAAAAGAGAACGAACCTCGACAGGTTAGTCAGCGACTTGCCATCACCAGATAATGGCTTGTCTCAATCGGCTGAAGCTACAGCACGCCAAGGAAACTAGGACCATAGCGGTGTCTTCCCTTCTCTGTATCACCAAGAGTAATGACTGTCTTCGTGCGTTTTATGGCTTTATGTTACAACTTAATCAAAGCCAATCTATCACTGTCAGAATTCCACGCCCCACGTGGTCCAAATCACCCCCACTCAATTTGGGTCAAAGTTCTGACCAGTACGGTAGGGTTTGCCATTTTCGTCTAAACTACGGATTCTGTAGCACATATAACTTAAATAGATAAAAAAAAAGCAAAACATTTGATATTAAGAAAGTCAAGTATGTTTAATTGGTTTTAATGCGTAACAGACTCAAAGTTATTTCCCACCTCTCTCCTTGTTCGCTGATCTGATTTTATCACTACCTTTTCTAGAGATATTCAATCTTAATGTAAACTATCTTTCCTATTGATGGCTTTCTTAGCTTTCAAGATATTTCAGCCGAAACGAACTAACTGGGCAGTAGGAGTCAGTATTTCAAAAACAAAAAATGTGTTTAAATTTTGAAGCGAGAAATCTTGCTTCTTTATCAGAAACGCATAAGTTATCAATATCTTAGAAGGAAAAGTGTAACAATGAAAAAAAGTGGAAAAAAAATTCCCTTACAATGGTCCCCAAAACTTTTTAGAGATTACTTCTTCCCAGAATCAGAATAAATTAAATTAAAAAAAAAAAAGTAGAAATGAAAAATGTTTTAAGTGAAATGAAAAAATAATTTTTCTTCACCCTGTCAGCTTACACTGACGTGCCACATATTATGGAATAGCAGTATGTAAACATAATGGCCAGTAGCGCCTCCGTACCTTGACGTCTGGTAAATGCCTAGATCTATAACAGTTAT
This sequence comes from Acanthosepion pharaonis, assembly GCA_903632075.3. Classification (NCBI taxonomy): domain Eukaryota; kingdom Metazoa; phylum Mollusca; class Cephalopoda; order Sepiida; family Sepiidae; genus Acanthosepion; species Acanthosepion pharaonis. Next base: position 1,010,101 of record CAHIKZ030001001.1, on the reverse strand, counting down.
GCACTGATATCTGGTGAGTCAGTGTGAACATCAGTTTTCCTTCTCATGACAATGTAGCATAAATTATCAAAATTTGAACGACGCAAAATAGCAGGTGACAGAGAGATGGAATGTTCCGTTTTTTTTTTTTTTTTTTTTTAATCATAGACTACACGCGTTCCAACAACGATGGAGTAATGACTGAGGTCATCAGGTCGAAGTTGCCCAGAATTGGTTGGAGCAGATTTCCGACGAATGGCATAGCCACCCATTACATTCGCCCGATATGAAGCATTTATGAGACGTGATAGATCTATTCGCACGCAAGACGATACACATGCAAGTATCAGAGAGATACTATCGAGACTACATAACTCAAGATCCCCCTAGTGGTCATCCGACCACTTTTGAAATCGATGCTACAAAGTTGTTGCCCTTTGCAGGGCGATAGATGTTCGACACCATACTAAGCAGCTATTACATGACTTTTGGCACGTCAGAGTATAATTGTCAAGTGGCCTAAATATAACAATCACCGGCCATATCTGAAGCCTGTAGTCGAAATAATTCATTTTGATATACGAGTGATATTTAATATTTTTATCCTTTTTCACACCGAAAAAAAAAAAAAAAATAAATTGTCATTATCCTACTGAAAAATCTATAATAATATCGACTTTAGGAATCATTGAACTTTCATTTGGTCAATGTAGAATAGTTCTTTAGTTTTGAATTAGAAAGTTACTGACTTTCGGGATAAAAGTATGGAAGACAAAATGTTCTTAATTGTGATGGCGGCCCAAATTTGAAAAATGAGACAATTCAAGACGACGATTGCCAAAAGCTGGTTACATTTCCACAGCCAAAAGTCTGGTCTTGATCAAAAAGAATTCAATCAATAGACAAAAAGCTTAAAGAATTCAAATGTATGGTCAAGTGTGAAAAAGGTAGATTCAACAGGGAATGGTAAATTAGTTACGTTTAGAAAAAGAGTATACATTAAGTGTCTTTTAGAGTGGCGTACCTTCACAGTGGATGCCATCATCTGCCAGTCTGTAGCCAATGGGACAAATGCACCTGAATGAACCCGGAGTATTGACGCAACGGAAAGCGCATTTGTTTAATTCCGTCTGACATTCATTCAAATCTAAAGGAAAAAAAAATAAATGTATAAATTCAGTTTCAAATTCTATGTATTCTTTTTATATACAATGTCTTTTTAAAAGAAAAAATATATAATTATGAACGTTATACTCAGATTTGGAAATTTCAGTATATAAAAGAGGAAAATCAATAAGTCCGTAGTCTGATCTAAAACTTTCACTATACAGAGTTTGATATACGCGTTGTTTGGAGAAGCATCAAGTGCAGTGACATGAATGATTATTTTCGACATTAGATAATAGATTTATTGAACATATATTAGTGGGGGCTAATAAGTTATCGGCGTGATCCAGTTTCCAAAATTTGACCAAACGTTAATTTTTTTTGTTGTTGTCAAAGTGCTTCTTGGTTATGCTGAGAACTATTTAGAACCCACTACATGTGTTTGTCTGTGTATATAATACGCATACATGTAAAAGTGTATATTATAAAGTTACAATCATTGCAAAATTTATTATTACTTATTCATTTTTTTAATCGGTATAGCACCAAGAAAGGCAGTGCAGCCACTAACACGCAAGGAGTTACAGGGCGTGAATGAATTAGGAACAGAAACATTAGTAATGAGCAGAAAGAGAAAAGAGCAATCAGGAGGACAGTAGATAGCGATTGACACTGCATTTAAATTCTTGCATATTAAAGTTGGCTGGAAAGCTGGGAGCCGGAAGGGAGTTCCACAAACGGGAAAAGATACTGTCAACATAGAAGTTACGGCTATATCTAGCTAGTTCAACTGTAAATTGATGAGATCTCGCCGCCAGTCTAGTATTGCGCTTAAACTCATACAGTCTAAGTACCATAGCGAAGAGCTCATCCGAACAATTACCATGAAAATATTTATTAAAATGGCACAGAGAGGCAATCTTACGGCGACTGAAGCTGAGATGCCAGATCAGGACAAATAATATTGCCGATTCTTTGGATCTTATCAAGGAGCTCCAGGTAAATAACAAGAGCACCGGACCATATGTGGCGGCAATATTCTAAACATGGACGAATGGTAGATTTATCGATATGCAAGATAGATTACGGAAAGAAAAATTGTCTCGCACGACACAGTGAACCGACTTCCTCAGCAGCTGACCTAGCAATTAATTCAATATAGGATTTCCACCTCATGTCAGCTGAGAATGTTAACCCAAGAAGGCGCTGAGAATGTTAACCCAAGAAGGCGCTGAGAATGTTAACCCAAGAAGGCGCAATGAATTTGATATGAATTAAAAGAGAGAGATGCCAGATGCTTTTTTTTTTTATTAAGTTTTGTATCGAAGTATCATTTTGCACAGCCAAATATGTGAACGCAAAACTTTCATTTTAAACAAAATTAGAAAGCTTTACAATTTAAATATATAAAAAAGGTTCTTATATCTTTAGCTTATAAAATTTTAAAGTTGCACGAAATACACAACGTAGATGTGGATGGATTTGTAGGTGGCGTAATGGTTATCCGCACAGAGAAAAGAATCAACAAGCCTAGTTTAAATTCCATCCGAAACTGTTGGGAAAGGCCTGAATTCACTTCTTTTTTTCCTAGTTAAATTTAAAATAAGAGAACTGGGTTCTTCTGCTTTGGTAGGTTTGTTCCAACCAATCCAAGAGAAGGGCAATTATGAATTCAAAATTGTGGAAAAGACAACTGGAATCCACTCCATTACCTTTCATGACAAGAGTAATGGTAATATGAGCCATTTTACTTTTAAAGATGCATCCGACATTCATTAAGCGAGTAGCCTGAATTGAAATTTATACAATTTTACTATGAAAAAAAAAAAAAATCTTTCAGGAAGCAAGTTTCTAAAGTCCAGTAATTATTATCACTCTTTCCAGTAATGATAGGGGATTTTTTCCTAACATTTTGTTTGAAGTAATGTGATATGTCAACCTCTTGATTATGTCATTATTTTCTCTTCGAGTTACATGTCCATTTTAATGGTTGCTGTTGTTGAAATTTCTTAAGTGATGTGGTTTCTGTTATTTGGTACAGTTCTTTCTGTGATTCTGTGGCACCAATCCACAACATTCGAAGGTGGATGGTCCTCGCCGAAACCTACAGACTTCATTCGCTCAAAGCCATTTTTAACCACTGATTTGAGAAAGCGGTCGTATGAAGTCGTGGGTTTAGATATTTCTGAACTGGTTTGGGCGCTGTGCATGGCATCCATATGAAAGTTCTAATCTGACGAGGCTGTTTAAGAATATGAGTAGAGTAAAAATTCTACTAATGTTCTTAAACAGCCTTGTCAGATTGGGCAAAACTGCCTCTAGTACAACCTATTCTATGTTTAGTTTCCTTATCTCTTATACTAAATCTGTTATAAGTGATCCATACACCGAGGCATTTGAAGTGTTTAATATTCATTAATTTCTCATCATGAATTTTTATTATGGATTTAGTGTATTTGCCATTATTGCTTTCATTTCAATTTCAAATCCTAGTTTTTTTTTCTGGAAAGGTTTATCTTGAGTCCTATTTCTCGAAACACTTGGAAGAGGACGTTGCTTTTCTGTTAAAGATCATTTTTATTCCCATTATGAATACCTATGTCATCAGAATAGCCCACTTCATTGTCGGTACACTAGCCTCGGGAAAGAAAGTAGGAACGCCCTTTTGTATTCGTAGATTCATTTGGGATATGGCATAGGTACTGATCATTTCAGCACTATTTCTTCAGATCTATGCTTGTATAGCGATTTTCCAAGCGTAGCTTAGATGTGGCACAAGGCCCAAAGTATAGGGCACTCTTTGAGAATCAAACTCACTACTCATTGGTAATTGTTTTAGCATGACAAGCTTGCTAACCGTTACACCACTTTGGGGTGCCAAATCTATGCTTGTATATGTGCATAGTCTAGGAAAATATTAAATAGTTTAGGGCTCTCATTTTCTTTTCTGTCGTACTCCTGAGAAGCTTTGAAATGTCTGTGTATTGGGGTCCTCGCCAGACGTGCATTTTTCAAAAATTAAATTTAACATTAGAAATCCTGTAAGGAGAATTTTATTTGCTAATTTAATCTTGACTATAATATAACATGTTAATAAATTAACCTTGTAATAAAATGCCAATGTTGGGCTAATCATTATATATATATATATATATATATATATAATTCCGCGTATAAAGAAACCACTTCAACAAAATTATCCAAATATTTATCATCAAAAATTTAAATGCAATGTCTGTCATTATCTGTTTGCTTAATTCTTGTTCTTTTATTTTTTCCTCCCCTTAATAGTTTGTTTTTCTCATTATCTAACACTCCGTAACTCCTTGCGTCTTAGGGGTTTTATTGCCTTGCTTGGGATGAAATGGTTAAAAATAATACACAAAGTATATAGTTGGCAAGTACCGTAGAATTTTTACCGATTCTGATCGTCCTTTTTTTTTAACTTTTAATATATTTTCTTTCATTAATAATTTTGAATTAAACCGACTTGTTTCTCGTCCAGTTAAACTTTCTAAACAGATTTATGTTCATTAATATTCGTTAAACATTTGGAAGTAGCATTTTAATAAATCATTCATTTGTAAGAGAATAAAATTTAAGTTTATAACAAAGTCTACTGGTGAAGTTCTAAAAAAAAAAAAAAAAAAAAACAACAACTGGAAAAAGAAAAGAGTCTTACCTTCACATGTACCATCAGGTCCTGGACCGTAGCCATCTTCGCAAGAACAAGAAAATCCACCTATTTTGTTGGTACATATTCCTCTGCCGCAAACGTTCTCTGACAAACACTCATTCTCGTCTAAAATATACAAAAGTCATTGTTTTTAATCATTTTTTTCTTCTTCTGGGTGTCGTAAAAAGCGATAAATGCGGTCATTTTGAAAAGGAATACAGCTTGAGTTAGCAATAAACTCACCAATGCAGTTGGTTTTACTTTTATCCACGACAAAGCCTGTCGCACATTCACAGCGGAACGAACCATCTGTGTTGATACAGCGGCCATTTTTACAATAATCAGGATACATCATACATTCGTTGATATCTGGCGAGAAAGAAGAAAACTCAAGCAATCATTAACAATTAATTTGATTTATTCTATATAATTTTCAGTATTTTTATTTTAATTATAATGCTAACAAAAATGATTTTCACTATTTTGATCACTATTTGCATTGAAATTGTCACTCGAATGTTCGGGTTTAACAGATGCAAGATAAAAATCTTATGATGGCCTGGGAATGCAGCGGTAAAAACAATTCTGCTTGTCCCTCCAATTCATTAGTTCCTTAGTTCACACGACCGTTACGCTTTGCCATTACTATTGTATTCAGGTGATGATACGCAGTAAAATTGTATTTTGATAATGGTTTTAGATACTGTGCCGTGTCATCGAAATGGATCTCTATATATTTCCAGTAGAGCAAGAAAATTATTTTTAACTTTGCAAGATTTTTCTGTTTAAATCATCAACACATTTTAGATCCATGGAGAAACTATGTTTAACGATTTCTTCTCCAAGATATGTATTAATAGAAACATTAGAAAATTATTCAAATAAATAAACCAACATCGCCTGTTGAGTTACTACTAATAAAAATGTTTGCAAGTTTTTGGCGACTTGTAATTAAATAGAATAAAGAAAAAATATCATACGAATTTTGATAAGCAAAGCCAATCTTTACTCAGATCAAGATAACCGAGTTTTCGATTTTTAGTGTCAGGAGTTGAGGTGAGAATTATAATGACTACTAACAAAATTTCGATTTTTAGAATCAGGCTTGAGGATTTCTGGTTGACTACTAACAAAATATACAACATTTTCAATTTTAAGGGTCAAGAGTTGAGGTGAGGGTTGTCGCGATGGGTACAGGCAACATTTTCTTTTTTTTTCCGGCGGGAAAAATAATACAAGATTATCTTTTATGCTTCCATACTTTAAAATGAACGAATTTAGTGAACCCCAGCAAAAACAAAGCCTATGCATTTTTTCAACTGCTTATTAATACTTGCAATATGGACTATTTTCTTTCCATGAGGGAACGTTGTGATTTGATTTTATAAATGTTAAGCGCAATTGTTTTGGAAATAGTTAAAACGTGTCGCGCAACGGTTATTGTCACGGAAAGTGAAATCGGCGAGTCGGGTTCAAATTCCCAGTGCGTGTCTCGTGTACTTCACATTAATGACTGAAAATTAACGCATGAATTCATCATCCCCAACTATGGGTTAAATAAGCAGACTAGACACTCTTGCTTTGGGTGGCAGACGATGGAAGAAAAAAAAAACGGAAAATCGTTAATTTCCAAGAAATTGGACCCCAAATTTATCATTTGAAATTTTTTATTAATTTAAATCTGGAAAACCGATCACTTATGTAATTGAGTCGGTAATAAATTAATCTCTCTTTCCTACAACCATTAGTCCGAAATCAGTTTTCTTTCCTTTTTCGATAAGGATCCTTTCAAATCCAGAAGATATTTTCTTTCAACTTATTAAGCAGATAATCGACTTGATTAATAAATAGACCCCTGTGACTATATTCTAAAGCAATTCAGAGCTGGAATAATTCTTTGATTGGTTGGTTTGGGTAATTAACGACCCTTCAACCGCTAGTGAGTTATTCAGAGCCAATTTAAGTTGGCTGGGTTTGCATTTTGTCGTACTCAAAAGGCAAAACAGGAGAATGATTTTGCTATTTGCATTATGCGAGTAGGGAGTTCTTTTTAAATTTTGATATAAAAAGTTTTATTTCGTTTAGAAAGTTCAAAATGTTGTTGGGTTCTGTGGTTTCGAAGAGATATTTTATATTCTGTATAATCTTTTGATAGAGTTTGGCTAAGTTCTTTAAGTGTACGTGTGGAATAGTAAATGAAATAAAGTTCTGCTTACCGTGTAGGACGCCATTCATTTCTATTCGACCGATGTTGGGACATAATCTCTTGTGTGCCTCTGAAGTGAAATTAACAAAATTAGTTACCATTAATGACAACGATTATTTAAAAACTTACGTCATACTGAATATAGTGTTACAATTGTCAAGACGCACCATCAGATGGTTAAGTAAAATAAAAAAAATATCATTTAAAATCTTTCAAAAATAGTGTTTAAAATCACAAGTATAATTTCCATCATTATGCTGTTTTTAGAATTATGTTGAAATAGATCTGAAAAATATTTATTTGCGCGATTTATCTTAATAAATAAGTCTGTCAGTAAGCCTTGCATTCGTTCTTCACGTGCATTTCTATAGTAAAATTGTTGGCAATGCATTTATATATATATATATATAATAATCCATATATGGTTTGATACGGGAATATTCCACGACAATTCTTAGCATTTAGAGAGTCTGTTGGTTGAACTAACACTGAAATAAAAGGATATGAAAAGACGCCATGTAAAGTATGCAATACAATGTTTATATACAAATAGAGAGAGAGTCTTAGTAGAAGATAGAGAAAAACTTGGTTGTCAATGCTGCCACAAAAATTCTCACACACTTGGAATAATAAGCAAGGAGAAATATTGATAAAGAAATGAAAGAAAAAAAAATGTCTTTAATGGCAAACTGATTCATCAGAAATAAAAATATTGGGCCGGTAAATATCTAACCTGGAGAGTTAAGTTGGATAATGTGAGAGAGATACTTTGAGTCCTGTGCCAAAACCGAGCCTTTTGCTTGACTTTATTTTGCAGGGCTATCACGTGACATTTTATATGTCAAAGCAGATAATTATTGTTTATCCCAACACTATTCAGTTTATTAGTAAATCTTGCATATCGTCTACACGACTGATAACTTTTATATATATATATATATATATATATATATATCTAAAATGTATCACTTCACTGATTGATGTTCCATTCAGCACCTAGAGGCCAGAGCTTCGTAAACGAATTTTTCCCGTTATCTTTATACTCATTTGATGTAATTAACTTATGCGCTAATTGAGATGTTCTTTTTGGTGTTAGGTTGATTTGTTTTGTTTTTTTTTGTATGTACGTGGTGTCAAAACTTGCTGAAATGTATCTTAGATATAAAAAAGAAAATGAAATTCCGTTTATAATCAACATATTTGACCCACCATTCAAATATTTAGTGAAAAAAAATGACTAAATCTAAATGTGGGTAGAGTAAAGACAAAGTCAGTGGGCAGAGACATGAAATGCCGAAAGCTTACTAATGTATACAGAATTAAACTATACAAATATTTTCTGCCAAGCTCCTGCAGCGTATCCATGAAAATATCGCTGACTAGTGTAATCCAGACTCATTTTTTCAATAAAATAAAAGCATTCTATCAAACAGAATTCATTGGGTCAATTTGATATAATGGGAGCATCACAAAATGCTAGTGGTATGCTGATACTACTAATTACAGACTAGACAATGCATTGACCTTTCCATTTTAGAACAATGGACGAAACAGCTTAAGAGACGCATTTTCAGTGCCAAGCAAGTTTTTAGGTGATATTTATCGCAATGAAATAAAACTGTGTAACCTTTTTAGATTAGACAGTTCTTTATTATTACTATATTTGACAATATTTAAGACACACTCGTTAAGTGCTTCCCGGTGATGTAATGGTTAATAAGCTAGAAACGCAGTTAAGTATTACTGAATAGCGAGTTAGATATTATACATGGAGCTCTTTGCCGAAACGAAGTTTAGTTAATAGCTACAAGACACTTTTTATATGTGAAAATGAAATATCGTATTGTGTTCCATATACGACAAGGAAGCTCCTCTTTAAGCCATTATCTGGTGTTGATTATTGAAGTACTCCATGAATATTTAATGCTGAAAGCGGCTTACATATCTGTTCAGACTAAAATTGAATAATAAAGCCAAATATTCAGTTTATTTTAGATAAGCAATAACAAAATGATAAATACATAGCATTGTAATTGAAATCTATTAAAGAATAGAATTTTCAATAGAGTTTTTCCCCCTCAAATCTTTTACTGAAACATTTTCCTACCCAACCACTGTCGGGTTACACGTGAGCTACCCATACTCAATTATATGGGACAAAAATTGACATCTTCCCGCAACCATTGTCAGTCAGACTGGCGTTGGCATTAATCAAACCTTCCTCTTTAGTGCAATGAGAGAGGTGTTGTCCCAAGGTTAAATTCCCCGAGACTGGGGATTTACTTATCACAATATCTATGAACTGCTCGGAAGGTATAAATATTCCAGTGGGAAGAGCAGTTACTACACTTTGATCCCAGCAGGACGGCCGAGTAAAGAACAACGCGAGTTGTCACTCATGCCACCAAGCATTGGTGTTACACAGAGTTGAAACAACAATATAAACAGGTAACGTCAAGGATGATCATAGTCAAAGTGGCTATATTGAAAAAGCTTCGACTCAAATCAGATAACGCTCATTCTATGACTGTATTTAGCAACATTTCCACTTTAAATGCTAAAATCAATTCAGTAATAATATGTGCAGGTAGCTAAACGGTTATCGGTACAGAAAATGTCATGTTGAGTTCATATTCCAGCCTCGTTTGTTGCATTTATTTTCACATAAATGCCCTTTGGGGAGGTATCAATCATTTTTTTTTATCACCTCCCACCCTGCCAGCTATGGATTAAATATGATCTGCCTACGTCCTGAAAGGACATGACATTCAAAGAAAAATAAATAACTGACTATTTGGTACTTTAGAAATTTTCTTAGATTGGTGAACTCCATAAAATAGTCAGAAAAATGTATGCTTGTTTTAAATCGTCTCCTTTATGGTAATTAGGACTGATGTGTGTGTGTGTGTGTAGGACTATTTCCAAATCTAAAGTAATTTTTTCCTATAAAGAAGATTTTTTTTCCAGACGAAGGTAAATTTATTTCAGTCAATTCTAGTTTTTTTTTCCCTAATATACAGACAGTATAGGAAAAAAAATCTTGCTTCACGCAATTTTCATGCTCTAAAGATCGCTTGAGGCGTGAAAGTCAAGATGTGTTGATTCCTATGTCAACATTGTCTCTACAAACACTTTCTATCTGATAGTCTCCAATCTTAATATTTTTTGGAAATTGGTAGAGGCTCTATGTGTTATCAATGACATATTATGACGTCATATTATCAGCCACTCCAGGTAAAAATCCTTTCACTGACACCGACAAATTGTTTTCAGTCATTTTCTGATTAACTGCCAGAATACGCAGAACCAGATCTTGCAAAAGTATCGCCAAGTCCTTCAGAAGTCTACACATGGCATTTCTTCACGGATTATTGTTGTCCTATGTCCAGTGTTCCTTCAGGACTTCGCCTATCATGTTTCTCTACAACTTTGTCCTTTATATCTCTTAATAAAGTGTCTTTTTACTATATCTCTTAAACGCTGTTCTGTCAACCATTTACACAAAATCCGTCACTATATTCCGTGAGTGCCAATTTTTCCAAGCCCTCTTTCCTTATTGTGAGCTCTAGAAATTTCAACTGGCTATTTCTTATGCTACGTATGTGTCCTTTTTTTCATTTTCTTTAAACTCCGCCGTTGCTCACGTTTTCAGTCCACGTTATTCTTAGCATCCTTCTGTAGAACCACGTTTCGGCTGCTTCAAGTCTCTTCTTCATCGGCGATGAGATGGTCCAGCACTCATTGCCATATATGAGGGCTGACATTACAGAAGAGTTCAGTAATGTTCTTCACGGGTTCATGCTACAAAATGCGAAGACTAGCGCCAGAATGGTAAACAATTGGACAGAATGCCTCATGGGCGTGTTATTCTGACAGTGATGGATTTGTTTGGGTTTGGATATAAGTTCAAAACGGCGCAAATTCAACAGAGCCGCAAGAATCATGTTCGTGAAACCGACTCAAACCACACTCAGAGGGATGTTAAGCCAATGAGACACACCCGTTCCCGTGACATCATTCCTCCCGCTGCCTCTTAGAACCCAACCTGCCCCGTCTATCCCTCTTTTCTAATAAAAACGAATAAGCAAACGAAATGATCCTTTTCGTTAATACCATTTCACGTATTAGCGTCGGGGACAAGGAAACGGCATGGAATGTAATATTAAGCCTTTTTAAAATGTCAGGATGTTCTCTTCTCGTTAATATCTCAGTCAATGTCAGTGGTTTGGTTTGTTTAACGGCATATCAACTCTCTATGGGTCATTTAATATCGAAATTTAATTTTAAATGTGAGTTTTGAGCACCAAATGTATTGGTGATAATTTTTTTCTAGTGATTTTTTTTATTTTATGTTGACCCCAGTTTGGGTGTTTACTATTTTTCCATAGCTTGGATCCTAATAGGTGCTACCACCCTGATCTTGTTTGTAGGAATAACTCTGGCCCCTTTGTGGAAATGGAAAAAACTGGACTTCGTCATCAATGCAGAAAAATAGTTTCACCATATTCAGTGTATAAGTTGTTACATGGCCTATCCAGCTTATAGGCGAAATAGTAACCTTTCATGGATACTGAACTTTCTAGCAAGATATCCCATTAGGCTGTTCCAAGTAGTTAAAATCCCGATTAAATTTTCTTTTGTTCTTACGCTACTTTATCTAGGGAACTTTTCATATTGTCCTGCATCTAGAGAGAAAAAAAAAAAAAAAAAAAAACAAAACAACGATGATGATACCTAACTAAGGTTCTGGCTGTAGTTCGATAGTTAGCTAAATACCTGCGAGTTTGATCTTCACTAGATGACACCATTGTGACTAAAGTAAACTGGGACCTCCTCGGTATAGTCACCGGTAAGAATTAGTTATAAAATTGTTCAGCTTTTAAACAGTTATTCATATGTAGAATGAGTTTCAAAAACAATACCTCCTTCCGAAATATAAATAAATTTAAAAAAACAAACAAACAAACAAAAAAAACAAAAAAAAAACAAACACCATTTTTGCTTAAATAAAGTTTTTATGTTTTTTATAAATAGCAGAGAGAGAGAGAGGGAGATTACCTTCTAAAGGGTTAGGGCACACCTCGCAGTGTACACCTCCCCAGGCTACGCTAAGACTGCAACAACATTCCGAGCGTGTCATGTTCATACTGCTTGGATCAAAGCAGCGATCATTTTCGAATTTACGGTAGCAGAAACCACGTCTCATATCTGGGGAAAAAAAAACAAAAAACAATGAAAAGGAATAAAACAACATTAACTGTATTCGTTTTTTGTTTGTCTTTTTTTTCCAATTTTTTTGTTAATTATTGCTTGCTTTTGGCTAATATTTCGCCATCTTAATTTCATTTGCTTTTTATCGCATTAATGGTTATGAACACCTTCAATATCTGAAGGCCCAACACGCGTGCGTTGAATCTTTAATGAATGATTCATACACTTTTCTAGTAGGAATATATTTTCCCACATTTTTGTCCGATAGCCATTTGAATCGACCATTAAAGTTTCTAGGTTTAGTCGTTCTTAAAAATGACTAGTTGCTCTTTATTGGTGTTCAACACATCGAATTCGGTTACCCTCTCTACAGTCACCGACATATTTGTTACTTATATAATGAAGTTATAAACACTAGGTTATCAGTCATCAAATTATCCAGTATGCATTTACAAAGGAGTAAACTCTTTCTGAGGATTGTTTATTATTTCATATATCATCCAACCCCATTTTTTTGTCCATCAGTTTAGTCTGCTCAGTCGCTTATACAATTATAGATATTTACTAAGATTAACTACACATGATACAAGGTGAGAAAGAGGGATGGGGGAACTTGCCTGCCTTTAAAATATAATCGGTAATCGCGATCCTGGCCATTACTTGAACTCGAACCCCGACCGTTGCTGTCGGTAGAAGATACACAACTTTACAACAGGAGACAGAAAGATTGTCTTTGGCTAAGTTTTAAAATTTAGAGAGAGTTGGCCTACTTCTTGTGAAAATCAGCATTCGAAATTCTATCTTTTAGATTGACTCCGACATTGATACAAGTGGAAGATAAGCAACTATCTCAGCCACTAAGCAGACTCCGTTGTATAAAATTTATAAGAAATCCTTCCCCACAAATAATGACGTTTGGTTGATTGAATAGAAAACTCGACTTACCTTGACATTTTCTTCCGTCTGGACTTAGCACAAAGCCCTTTTGACATGTGCAAATGAACGAGCCGTCCGTGTTGGTACAAGTTCCATCGTAACAAATATTTGCTTCAGTTCTACATTCGTTAATGTCTAAAGAGAAACGATCAAAATTAATAATGAAAAAAACAAAGACAAAAAAAAAACAAAAAAAACAAGAAATCTTTTGTTTTGATAATTTGACATAACACAGTGCTCATAGTAGATATAGAAAGAAAAAAAAAACTCCTACAGAATGAAAGAGAGAAGAAAGGACTAAACATCAATTGTAAGAAGGCAGATTGTACGGCGGTCAACAAATTGAACAATCTAAGGTGCAAACTAAAAATTGGAGGCGCCAAATTGAAGCAAATACAACAATTCAAATATCTAGGAAGTGTTTTAATAGGGGACGGAAAATGTGACACCGAAATCCGAAGACACATTGGAATAACGAAAATTTTCCTATCAAAAGCTAAGCAAATTATGAAGAAACAGGAAAATTCAGTTTGAATCAAAGAAAAGAGTATTAGACTTAAGAAATATCGGTCCTTATATATGGAAGTGAATGCTGGACAATCACGTCACAGATCAAGAGACTTTAGACAAAAGAAAGTCGGTTCTACAGAAGGATGCTGAGAATGCCACGGACTGAACGTGTGCAACGACAATGTTTTAGAGAAAATGAAACAAAAAGGACACATACTTAGAATCAAAAAGAAAGTTGAAATCTCTAAGGCATATAATGATGAAAAAGGACTTGGGGAAATTTAACTCACAAGGCAGATTGAAGGCAAAAGGGACAGAAAAAAAAAGAAGAGGATAACATATCTAACGAGCTTGTGTAAATGGTTGGCATAACACTGATAAAAGGAAGATCACAAAAAGAAACTTTACTAAGAGCGACAAAGGAGAGAAAATTATGGAGAGCCATGATCGCCAACATCCTGAAGGTACACAGCACATAGAGGAATTTATGAAAAACATCAGTTAGCTCCCTTTGTTCCATTTTGCTATTTCTTTTATATTCTTAAAATTCGTGATAAGATTTAAAAAAATAAAAAAATTCTCGATGAACTCATTTAATTAGTCACGGGCACTAACCGTATATAAATTATCTGCGGTTAATGCACGTGACTGACCAATGAATACTGATCCAAACAAAATTGAAAATACCAGAGTTTCTCTTTTTGTCCGTTTTCCCACAATCTCTGAAGAAGCTTTAATAAATGTGAAATATGTTAGATTGATACACATTTCCTTTTTTTTTCTTCCTGCACACACATTAGCCTAAATATAATTATTTAAAAATATGATTCCAACGCTACATAAGAGGTTTCATGTTTCAAAACAAGAGCCGAAAACTTCAATTATTTGAATTAAATTGAATTAAAGTACCAAGCTCTGTTCCATCAAAAAAAAAAAGATGGAACAGAGTATGGTACTTTAATTCAAATAATTATATTGAAGTTTTCGGCTCTTGTTTTGAAACATGAGAAGTCTTATGTAGTTTTGGAATCATATTATATATATATATATATATATATATATATATATATATATGTGTATGTGTGTGTGTGTGTGTGTGTGAGAGAGAGAGATAAGAGCTTAAAATTTAAAGAGTAAAAGACGAGCGAGATAGAAAAGGAGAAAGTAAAAGAGAAGATAGTGGGAGCCTCTGTTTCCATAGATTTCCAGTATTATAGCGAGAATCTAAACATTAAAGGAATAAAGGAAGAGGAAGAGAGAAAAAAATTAAAAATTTAATGTCTAGATTCTCTCTACATAGAAAGACCCTAGACATTAAATTTACACTTAATTTTATTTATACTTATTAATTTATATTTAATTAAATATTGATTTTTATTTAATATTTGATACTTATTTTTTATTTTAAAATTTATTTAATATCTTTTAATTTTTCCAATAATTTTATTTAATAATTATTCTATTTATTATCTTGTATGCATGTATTATTCGTATTCTGTATATCATTTTAATTTTAGATGTTACCTTTTTACTTACAAATTTTTTAAAATAAATCTTCTCTAATTTTTAAATATCTTGAAGTAATTTCTCTGATATAAAGTATCTATTGAAGATTATTTTTACTAGCATAAATTTGTGTTTTTTGTTTCTTTAATTTTGTGACTGTTTCAAAACTAAGTTGAGTGGTTAATATTTTAAAATATAGTTCAAGGTTATTTTAACTGTCTAACCGAACCAGACCCTCCCACTTCTACTAGCTTTTTAAATCTGCCATTGCCTCCTTATTCTCCTTCCTCCCTGGCGTTTTGTCCTTTTCTTTTCCTTATTTTTTCTCTCTCTTCCTTTATTCATGTAATCATTCTCGCTATAGTATTGGAAATCTATGTAAACTTATGTCTGCTGCTCTTGCTTTCTTTTTGCTTTTTCCTTTTCTATCTTCTTCGTCGTCGTCTTTTACTCTTTAAATGATTAAATTTTAAGCACTCATCTCATTTCCTAACATCTCTTTTGAACTCTTTTTGTGGATCAGTTTTAATATTTCATATTAGGATTCTCTTGGATTATATACCTTTGGATTATTTATTACCTGTGTGTGTGTGTGTGTGTGTGTGTGTGTGTATATATTTAGGCAGCAAATATTTTTTAAAGAAAATATTGTTAAAGACAGTGGACATTTTGTGCAGGTTAATTTTATTGATCGACTTTTCCAAATTGAAAATGAAGAGGAAACTCCATCAGAAATTGACCAAAGTTCATTTCGGAAGAAATATAGTCCAAACTTTCTACTTTCTGACATCGGGGTAGGTAGAGACAAATGGTTGGTTTTGGAGAACTAGTGAGTGTGGTAAACTGACCAGAGTGTTGTGACGTGTGCTCGCTTGTTTATGTTTATATATATATATATATATATATATATATATATATATGAGGATGACGGCTCTTAAATTATAGTTTTTTTTTTTTAATTTATAGATAGTTGTTTTTTGTTGTACGAATATTGCTTCGAGAACGAGGATCATAAGTCGATCAATATAATTTATGGGCACAAAATGCATGTTGTCTATATATATATATATATATATATATATATAAGCAAAAAAAAATTGCCAAGTCTTCACGACCATTGTCATGCTGGCGTCGATATTACGTTGGTTCAACCTCTCAGTGTAATGAGGAAGGTACTATGGCAGGGATGGAAACCTCGGATCTGAGAGCCTTCCACCATCTCAAAAGAGAAGAGAACAGATACTGCCCTTTGATCCTCGCCAAAAGGCCTTTGTCTTTTATTAACCTGAAGAAGCCTTTTGAATGTGTTTTTTTTATTAAGGGTATGATACACAGTGTCCTTCCCACTCCCGACCCAAAATTGACAATTTAAAATGTGAATATCTGAATAATTACATGTCTCAGGCAGATGAAATTAAATAGGCTTCATGTTGAACAAAATAAGATTTATTCATCAACATTCGAATAAGATATTCAATGAGATGTAGATTTTTATAACCGATTTCACAAAGCTTCACAAATATTTAATATGCGCATCACTTGTGGAACGGCACACGTCGAGTCGGTAGTCCAGCTCCTGCCAAACACGCTGTAATAACATTCTCAGGCGCCTCAGTGATTCTCTGCTTAAGTTTCTCCAGGCTTGTATGAAATCGTGGATATAGACATGTGCTTTCACATAGGCCCATAGAAAAAAAATAAGGTGTCAAGTCAGGTGAATGTGATGGCCATTTCAACAGAATGTTGTTTTTATCACTGGCACGCCCAATTCATATTCTTAGTAGATTCTTATTGAGATAAGTTCGCACAGTCAACTTAGTTTTTATACATTTTGTTAAAATTCGATAATTAACTACGTTATTAGGCTACAAAATTATATCAATTTTGGGGAGGACAACCTGTGGTAGATCGAGGGATAGAAATACAACAAACGCCAGTTAGGTTATACATCGAGAGAAACGCTTAAGATGCAGAGCTGCATAACTTAAATTTTAAAATTATGCTGTCTGATGTGTCTAAATGCACAACTTAGCCAACCACATTCTGCTTCTTGTCGCTGTTGTTAAATATCTCGCATTGTGGTTAAGCAGTAGTTTTGATGACTAAGAACGAGAACTTACCGATACATTCATCGCCATTGGGTGAAAGTCTATAGCCAGGCAAGCATGAACATTCAAATGAGCCTTCCATGTTATGGCATTTACCTCTTCGACAAATACCAGGATTGTCCGAACATTCATCATTATCTGCAGAAAGAAAACGTGAGAAGTGAGTAATTAAAAAAAAAAAAAAATGCCGACAAGGAACGGATGACAGAGACGTGTAGAGCGGAACAGATAGACTACCAAAAACTGAGGAAATAAACAAATACCGACAAAAAAAATTAATAACAAGGGAGAGTACTCCTCTACAAGATTGTCTCCCTTGACATTTACTGAAAAAAGTTACCAATCTCATCTTGCAAATCCGTAGATATTTTTTAAGTACAGCGAGCAAGGAGATTCATATGAAAATATGTAGGATAAGAGTAGATATCGTCCGGTTCACGCTCCTCTGTCTTTTGAACAAGAGTAGAGGTTTATCCCTTGTTTCCCGCTTAGGATTGGGTTTCCGGTTCCTTCTAAAGTCTACTTCCAGCTCTATACTCCTAACGCTTGTCCTTTTCTACGCTAATATAAATCCACACAGTAATCCTCTACTCCGAGTGACTCTTGGGCCTTGTATTGGGTGAACATTAGTAAAAAACAAAAAAAAAACAAACAGTTGACCCTCGTCAAGATTGCACAATGCAGCAGTTGTGGGAAAGAAGCTATCTGAGTGGATCTTCCTCCTCACTAATGGAATATGAAGGCATGACGGGTCCTAGCTCTGAACGTCTGAACCGGTGGAACCAAGGAATTTAGTTCCTCCGAAAATCTGCAATGAAATTAGCGATAGGATAGCAACGTTTCGTCTGTGGGAAAGGGGATGTAGGGTGGAAAACTATCACCAAAATGGCTACGTAAATGTTTTTGAACTCTGTCAAGGCTGAAAAGCGAGGATTGGGCAACTGCAGACCAGACATGGCAGTAATACTTCATTTTGTGTCTAATTTCGCTCTTGTAAAGATATATCGTGGCAGGAGGAATCCGGTACTTTCTGGGGCGCTACAAGGAACCGAACGTTTTTCTAGCAACTCTAGCGATAGATCGTATATGCGAGTTCCACTTGACGTGTGGAATGAGTAGACGGTCCATAGCCTTATGGAGAGTACAACAGAAAACAGTCTGCTCTATGATGATGACATTTTACTAGACTGGTTTTGGGGTATTAAATGTTACAAGTCAGTTCCTCCCCTATTTAGCTATGCAAGAGAGGTCAGAGTAGATATATATATATATATATTTACTCGTGATCTGGGAATGTTCATAAGCAGATCGTTAATATAGCAAAAAGAAAGGAAAAAATATATTTGGTAAGGCGGAGGAGAGTTGGATTCCTTTCGGAGTACATAACCTTTGTGGGCCCTGGGTCAAACTATCCAAACTCGTTTTTTTTTTGTTGTATGCTTATCAGATACGATACAACATTAAAAAATACCATGTCCCTTTGGTACGTATGCGATCTTGACTTTCTACAGTGTTATTTACTTTATTATTTGTGAATTGACATGCATTCGTGGGAAAGATAGTGGAATGGTTTCTGGTTGCTCTATCCACTGTTTTGGAATTTGGACAAGTAACCACTCAAGTCCGGTCTACCCTGCTATTTAACACAGAGTTGGGAGAAATAGAGGAGCATTCATACTTTTTTCCTAAGCACCCATGTGCGAAAATAAACTCCACATCATTGGTTGAAATTTTAAGTCGGCTTGCCCATCCTACTGACTGATGACCGCTACGCAACGCACACACACTGATAGGTTTTATTTTCTCTGGAAAACCTATTTCGAATTGAATTTATGGACAGATATTCATCTTTGATGTTCATGGATTTTCCAAATCTGGTACAAAGCTAAAAAGGTGCTAGTGAGGAATAAAAGGAAAAATGCCAAAGTTCCACAAGAAAATACCTGCTTTGAAAATGATCTAAAATTTTGCTTTTTACCAAAATCTGAACGCCGAGCACTTCCTTCCCCCTTTCTTATATATGTGTGTGTATATATATATATATATATATATATATATATATATATATATATATAAAATTTTAGATAGATGCGGGTAGAGTAACGGTTATCCGTGTGGAATGTGGAACGAGCGTGCCAAGTTCAATAAATGACGAGAGTTATTTTCTCGACTAAAGATTTGTAGCAACTGTTGCTATGTCACAGATTATATGGCTGAAGTAGTTGCATATGATTGACAGAGGTATTCATGTGAGGAGAGAAAGCAGTAAAGCAAATAAAATATACTATGGACTTACCGAGACAATTTTGGTGATCGGATGATAACCGGTATCCAGTTTGACAATCGCATGTGAAACTACCCACCGTGTTTAAGCATCGTCCATTTTGACAAATTCCGATCAATGTACGGCATTCATCGATATCTATCGAGAAGAAAAAGTATTATAATAGCCAACAATTCATTTTGGGGTCCATAGTAAAGACTTAAAATGAAGAGATTACAAAAAACAGAAGAAACTATAAACAAAAAAGGTTTTATTTTGTTTAGTTTTATAATCGTTTAGTTCAAGGCCAAAAAAGTAGTTAAAAAAAAGAAATAAGTAAATGAGGACGGTATGAAACCTTACCAAAACAATCCTTGTTATCAGTCAGTGTAAATCCGTTATCGCAGAAACATGTATGCCCGCCAGCTTCATTGACACATGTTCCATTTCTGCAGAGTCCTGGTCGAGTTGTGCATTCGTCAATGTCTACAAAACGAACAAGACATTTTTTGAGGACAAGATTTAATGTCTTGAAGAATATTATGGTTGGCTACTATTTTTAAACATCTAACTGGTTAAAGCAAAACATATATTAGGTTGGTGCAAAAATAATGTCGTTTTTGACGTTCAAAAACGACATTATTTTTGCACCAACCTAATTAAATAAAATATCCAATTAAGATAAAAACAGATTAAAAACCACTGTTCCCAAAAGAGATTTTATAGAAAGGAATGCAATTAATTGGCACAACCAATTTTTAAAAAAATATTATTTACTTTTCTTTGAATAGTTTTTCCGGTTGTATTGGGTGAATTTAAATACATTGGAATTAATGAAGATCTTCGAGGTTGATGATAAATGGCCGAAACCCTTACTGATGAATTCGACTCTTGGAAGATACTAAAGGAAATTCTAAGGAAACTTTGTTAATTCCATTTCCCACGAATGATTTGGTGAGATATGATTAAGTGGTGATAAACATCACAGTTGCTGATGTCATTGCAAAAAGACCTACTTTGAAAGAGCACTCATCGAACCTCTTGGAGGAGAACAATACACACTTGCATGTCAAATACAAGTGCCGGCACGTCTAAATTATTTCCTTCCAACTCTGTACGCTTATTTCTTTTAAAGAATTTTCTTTGCGGCATGATTATTTTGTTCTAGTTTATTAAAGTATATTAAAAATTCTGGGCGGAACGATTTTTATTACTGCTAATACTACTACTATTTATTTATTAGTATTATCATTAGCATCACCAACCCTTGTTTTTCTGTATACTCATTTTTTCTGGGGTCCCAACCAGAGGCCTAAGATTAGAAATGACATCATTACAACAAATGTACAGACATTTTACATAGATAAAGCACTTCATAGAATGTAATCTGTGATTATAAGAAATGTTTTTTTTATTTCTTTAAGACCTGAGTCACTAGAGACCTCTTGAGCCTATTAGAACATTCTCCAATCAAATCCTGTGCCGCAACTACAACTGGAATTATTGAATTCTACACGTGCCACATTCTTAGAATTTCTATTTAAAAAAAGCCTAGTATTTTAATCATTTTTAAAGATCTTCAAAGCTATATTACAGCCTGTAGAAACAGCCATATCAATAAGAAAGTCAGTTTTGATTGTGTGTTTTTTGATCGCTATATTTGAATTTGATTGTCCTGTCTCTTCGCATTGTAAAATCGCATAAAGTTATTACGAATCTTATGTCTATAAACAGGGATAAGTAGTGTTCGTACTAATTTTTCTGCAGTTTCCTTCCCATAAAAGTGGCAGATTTTCCAGTGTAGATATTTGCTCACCCTGAGTTTCTTTTTTTGTTCGTTGGATGAAAATACCGTGGAACCTGACAAAATGGTCAGAATCTGCATTTGGGGTTAGCACAATTCTTCAAGATGTTTGCCTGATATTTTGTAGCTAGCAATCATTGGTCCTGTGCAGCAAGAATAAAACCTTCGGTTTCAGCTTTTAACCCTGCTACTACGAAACTATCGATGAGTATGGTGTTTGTCGACATTAGTTTGTTTGGCACGAGAAAAGTATTAACCATGAAGAGGTTTATTTTTGCTATAATTTCTGTATTTGATTTTGCAACCTCTTTGTCGCTGCAAGTAGGTGGATTATGGCTTACCTGCTCCTCTTCATCTACGTGAAATTCCCTTCTGAATCTGTTGGCTTCCTTTATTACGGAATAAAGCTACCATATTTGACGGCATATAAGGCACACTTTCTTTTAATAAAATATCTTTTAAAATTCCCCTGTGTCTTATATGGTATATGGAGGTTTAAAATTCGAAATAGTCGGCCGAAATTAATTACCTGGCAACTCCTATTAGCTTAGATTTTATAGTAACTTTCATATACCTATTGTCATTATTTAAAAGGCTATTAGGCATTAGTACTATTTGACAATAGTCATTATATTAATTTCGTCACGTTTAATATTAGTACTTTGTTTCACTACAATTATATGCAATAAATTCAAATTATATATTTGTAAAATATATTTGTTTCATTAATATTTTTCTTGTGATAACTTCCGGTTCCATTGGTATAAATACAATTAGAATTTTTATATCCTAATTATTCCAATGAAACGTTTACAAGACGCAGATTATATAAAGGATATAATACATTTTTTATAGGCTCGTGTCCTTTTTTCCTATTATTTTTCGTTTAATTGTAATTATAGCTTGTTTAACTAAAATAATACCCAATATAGCCTAGGCTGTACCATTTACTAATAATTTTACTAATTACTATTTTTTTTTATTGATTTGCCCTGCTGAAATTGGTGTGCGTTTTATACACCCGTTCATCTTATATGCCATCAAATACGGTACTTATTTCTTTCATGGTCATTGACATAGATCATCACCTAGTCTTTAGTAGTTGCCAGGTATCTTTGAAGGTCAATTGTTATCGTTTTGTAAGAGTTTGAGTTGAATTAATACGCTGCCTCCTTCGGATCTGGACACATATAGACGATTATCATTGGCCTTAGGATGATGCATACATTAGTAAGTGAGGACCTGAATCAACTTGCTGAATGTCAGACAGCATCTTGTTAAGGATGTTGAAACTGTATTGCATCACATGGACAGCGAAATTGTTTATGGTTGATATTCTGTTTTGTGAATTCGTCTATTCTATTCTTTTTTCCTTCATTTGGATATGCTGCCTTCCATCTTCTTTGCTGACATCTCGACATTTTATGCCTTTTCTTGCTTTGGCGCCTTAACCTTTGTTACATAATCGAGATTTGTTAAGCTAGTTTCGGTATTTCTCTCTTTCTTGAATGCTACTTTTATACATTTATCTCATCCCAAGTCTATGCGGATGTCATTACTGAAACATTTTACAACATTGAAGAAAGAGACCTTTCTACTCATAGACGTCGTTGGCAAAAACTTTGATATCATCCATGTATAGAATAAGTGATTAAAGACTGTTGTTTATTTTGTATCCATAGTTATTACTATATAGTTCATACAAAAGGGAGATTAAGAACAGACAAAACAGGAGCGGGTGACAGAATATCTCCTTCAAAAAAATCCTTGTCTGATATTCAACGGATTGGAAATGACAGTGTCTTGATTTGGTTAAAGTTCAATATGGTTATCCATAGTCTTATGTTATGTTTCTATCACCGAGGAGACTGTATATTTCCAGAGACTTAAGGAACCAACATTGCCGCACACTTTCTAAGGCTTTACGACAATCAATTAATATTATTACGACGTATCACGATTATCTTCTCCCGCACGTTTCTTTTTCAGTTTCGATCATTCTTGTGTTATAAGCATTATCTATCAATTAGTATGACCTCAATAAGATAGCATCTTTCGCATCTTTAGAGCCAAACAACAGAGGCTTTATGAAACGATGGGTTGCCATGCCTTATCAACATTTTCTTAATGTAAGTCTAAGTTCTGTTGTATAGACCCTAACGTCCCTATGTTAATTGGGACAGTAGTGACCTGAAAGTCCCACATTCTCAAAAACTCGATTTCTTTGAACTTATGGTCATTTTGAACATCCATATAAAAAATGAGGCAATTTTTTTTAACAACAATTGGTGGCCTCAATGATGTGGTCCGTTTGTATTTTGATATCTCGTTAGATCTTGATTTGATCATTTCCGGTTTGTGGCGATACACCTTAAAGTCCATACTTCCTACATAGACAGCAATGCAGATGAACGGTCATTTTATCATAGCGGCGCCTGTATTTCTACGCTAGCGTTCTACAAGGGCTAATGATGTGGGAGACATTTTTTGTGAGTGACATTCTCCATTCCACACAGATCATCGTAAGTTGAAAATTTCTCACCGGCACTTGTATTTGGTAAAAAGTGTACAGTTTATTACTGCTTTAAGATTTTTCCCAAATTCGTAGAGTCAGTTCACTTGCCGAAAAAGTAAGAAATCAGAATTCAAATGTTGATAACGGAAGCCATCTTATGGAATTCGATCCTAATTGTGTGGTCTACTGTTGTCAGTTTACATTTTGTTCAAGAAAGGGAAAACGTTTTACGCTCTTGAAAGCTTTCAAGAGCGTAATTTTTTTTTATTGCTGAATATTTGACTTGGGGGCAGAAAGTCATGCCTTCTGTTTAAGCAGTGGTTTTTACCCTCAGCTCTTTAGTTTTGTTTCTGTGTTTTACGGAATATTAACTCAATGGGTTATTTAATGGCGAAATTTAATATTTTTTCTAAAGAAAGCCTTGTATTTAAGCAATCATTCCTTTTTATTTTTAGTAAGACTGTTATGGATAATTTATTTTTGAAATCAGTCGAGCAGCAGGAGGTGGGGGTGAGAAATTAAGCTGACACAGTTTTCCATTTACGCTTATATCAAGCCATTTAATTCCTTTTTAATATTAAACTCCGTAAAAGCTGTAAATTTACTGCATTTAAAAGACCTTTAATTTGGTTTGGTTTATGGCATATCAACCTCAATATGTTATTTAACGAACCTATGCTAAAAATTTTGTCGGCAATAAATGAAACACCGAGGTTAATATGCTGTAAAGCAAAATAAATCAAACCATTATTTCTTTTGAGCAAGATACAATGATGACAAGTTAGTAGTAAGCGACAGTCCCGTTATCTTCCTACGAGTTCCTTCAGTTGACCTTTAATGAATCTGGCCATATAAAAATGTCAATTTCTTTCGCTAGCTATTCTGACAGCTTTACGACACATTATTCGGAGACTGGTAAGCGTTACCAGAAATGAACCGATAACTGCGTGATTACATTCTATTGTAGCTGCTGTAATCTGCTAATCTATCGAAATTAATGTTTTGACAAATGAAAGAAAAGCGATTTACTGACCCACGCAAGAATCTCTGGTAGATGCAATCCGGTAACCTTGATTGCAGAGACAACCGAAACTGCCTTCCAAATTCTGACAACGGCCATTGGCGCAAATTCCTGGGTTCTCTCGGCATTCATTGATATCTTAAAATGAAAAAAAAATACATAGGCATTAAAAAATATATATAAAGGAAAACAAAGTGAAAATAGCCTCTTCATTTAAGCAAATATTTTTATACAGCCGCAGAAACAGGTTAAATAATTAAACTGACCTGATATTTAAAAGTAAAGGCAATGTTAAATGTTTTCTATAGATCATGTCAGGTATATAAATTGATCAATTCTTACCTGTCTTAACGAAAATTAAACTGTCGGAGTTATAAATGTTCACATATTCAGAAACTTTAAATAAACTTAAATTTCAAAGTTTAATAAAGTACAAGGTAAGATTGAAGAAAGATGAAAGTAAAATGTTAAGCTTGAACACACATCACGGCGCCAGTGAGAACTGCACAACATTATTTACGTTCATTAAGCTGGAAAATAAGTACGTATTCTGAGTAAGCCTCTCACATATATAAAATCTCGCTAGATCATCCGAGGAAAATTTAATTTAAAAAGAAATTAAAATAAACTGGCTAAACTATACGCAAAGTCACATATTTAAAAAAAAATCAATTTAAACTTAAAGTTTCAGTGTCCCCTCTCCTTCATGCCCATATGTAATCAGATCAAAGCCCAAACGCATGACACGAAACAGTTTTCCCCACTTTTTTAGATTTTGCTAAAATTGTTCTGATATAAAAAATTTCTATATCTTTTCTTGTATATATAAAACATTAGGCAGCATATGATTTACATACAAAGAAATAATCACACAGAATTAATCAGAAGTATTAATGCGATTATTGGCGACATCCATCGCTAGAAAACATAATATATGCATTAAAATCCTGTTTCGAGATCTTACACAACCCTCAATAATAGCAGATATTCAAAAAACATCTTTCGGTCGACATACAGGTATATCGTCTCAAGTTTTTGATTTTATAAGAAAAAAAAAACACTTGTCTGATGACGAATAGAAGACTATTCGTAAGTACTAGCATTTTAACATCAAATAAACTGAAAAACTACAGACAACAAGTTTATCGACGAGGATCAAAACTCGCACTATTGATGAACAGGATTTTAATGCATATATTATGTTTTCTAGCGATGGATGTCGCCAATAATCGCATTAATACTTCTGATTAATTCTATGTGTGATTATTTCTTTATATATATATATATAAAGTTATTAGAAGCGTAGCTCTACCAGTTCGTCCACGGATCCAGATTGACATGACACAGTCAGAATAACCTGTTAACGTCGACATGTTTATTCTAACATCGTCCTGTCAATCTGGCTCCGTAGCCGAACTGTAAGGGAACGTTGAGGTAAAATGGAAATAATAAAAGGAACAGACTCATATCCTGTGGTTGCATAGATATTTCTGATTTTTATTATGTCCGTTAACTAAACTTACCTCGACATCTTCGTTTGTTAGAAGCAAGCCGATACCCAACAGGACAAGTACATTCAAAACTGCCCTTCGTGTTGCGACAATTAGCATTGCCAACACATGGACTGGTCAGCCGTTCGCACTCATTTTCATCTGAAAATAAAAATAAAAATTCTAGATTAAGAAACCGAAAAGTAGGAGAGATAACAGTGAAATGCTTATGTTTAGTACTGTTCATTAATTAATTAAACTCACAAATATTGACATTTTTTTTTAAAATCATTTCACACAAACAAGTCAATAAAGCCAACAAAATGTAAGGGGTGAGCGAATACGAGAAAAAGTAAACATTATTATGGAGAGAGAACAATAAAAGAGTAATTAAGACAGAAAATTATGATTTCATTTGAATTTCTGAAGATAAAAAAAAAAGAATATTTAATATTGAATTCTGCAAAAATTACTTACGGGAAACTGTCATTTCAGAGGCATATCGGGTGAGTAAATTTTAAGCCACCTCTTGCGTCTAATTCTTAAATTTAAAGTAGTTTATCTAAAATCAATATTTAAATAGACTTGCTCAGCTATTTAATTAATTTCCCCAATGTACCCACTTTTATTCCAGGTCCCTCGTTTATTCTATTTTTCAATTTTTTCTTTTCAAAACTGTCTGCTTACTTCACCGTGTCTGTTTATTCCATCTCCCTTCTTTTTTTTTGTCCCAAAAACATTAATTTAAATGAATTTTCCAACCTGCCCTTTTATTCCGAACTTGGGAGTAAAAAAAAAAAAGTCACTATCACAATCTATTCTATGATTTCCTTTAGTCCGTCCGCCTGTCTGTCTGTCACACTCTTTCAAATAGCTATACATTGATTGATCGAAACCAAATTTTGGGAGAAGTGGAAACAGGCAAGGTACAGTTGGTCTTACTAGGGTGTGTTGCTTAGTACAGTAAATATTCATTAATTCTTTTGGTAAAATAAAGTTTGTTTTTTTTATTGAACAAAGCGTAGAGTTTGTAAATTTTTGATTAATCTAAAATTTGTTATGCCAACTCTTGTAGCCAAATTTTTATGGAATTTTCAAAATTACGAACGAATGCAAATGTTCCTCACAAAATAAAGGTATTATATGCATACCAATTCAATTTCATAGGAGCAGATAGGTACGCCTGTTTCCCGGTTCAGGCTCCATCGCGGTTTATTTTTTTTAGGATTGTATTTTCACTTCTTTCTAAAGTCTAGTTCAAACTCTATACTTTTAACCTGACACTTCCGCCTGCACTCTGAAATCTAGGAACCTTCACTTTTGGAAGTATCTACTGAAATCTTATTTATTGTTTTTGTTTTATTTTTCTCCTCAATAGGAGTAAATAGCCTCGTTTCCTGTTCCTTCTAAATTTTTCTCATTCTATTTCCCTCTCGGTAGCCGCTTGCATCTTCGTAGCATTTTTGGAGTGAATTGATTTAAAAATAAAAATTAGAGACACCGTGACTCTTGTGATTTGGACTAATAACCTACGCTTTGAGATGAGATGAGTGTACTAATGTGTTTAATGGATATCAGGATGTAAAGTGAAATCGATAAGGGTTCAAATTCCGGACTAGTCAGAAATCAGTTTCTTCTTCTTCCGCCAGCTATAAGTTAAATAGCAAGGTAAACTGGGCTATTTAACTTTGACTTGATGGATTTGCCTGTTTAACGGCATATCAACTCCTTTCGGGTCTTAATTTTCTTGGGAGCTTGGAAGTAATAAAAGTGTTATTTTGCTTTCACAATTGAATACGTGGTAGATGATACTCAGCTTTTGTGGAAAGGATTACAAGAGGCGGTGATGTGTGTTTTGCGTTGTAGTTTTGTTAAGTTTGGAATACAACTTGATTTAAGTAATTGCCTGATATCATGAAAGAGGTCTTTGATATTGGTTGTTTCATAATGTTGAACTTATTTGGATGAAGTTACAATTTGCAAGTATGTGCGCATTGTTGGTAATTTTACTATAAATATGCATTGTTGCTAATATTTTATATAAAAATGTATTGCTAGTATTTTTATGCTTTCATAGTGTTTTATTTTGGTGGGGTGTTCACTATTTACTCAGGGTAGACGCTTACAGGTGCTACCACCCAGGGTCAGGGTGGACATGGGAACAACAGCAATTAAGAGGTGTTTCGACGCTCCTCAAAACATCCAATCTCCCGATTAGAGGCCTTTCTGTCGGATGTAGTTTAGTGTCATACCCAGGACTAATGTAGCTTTGGATGGTAACCAGCGTAAGGGAAAGAAAACTGCGTTCAAAAGCATGACAAATGCAACCGGATATCACATTGATCTTTGTCAAGAATGCATGGTAATTCACAGATAAAGAAAATGATTCTCTACAAAGTCATGAACGTAAAAGGCATGGCGTAAAATTAACGTGCACTAATCTTGTAAGTTATTGTTCATAGCGTTGTTCCTCACCGAATATTTTATACAGATAGACCTATGCCAAACCTAACCGAATCCAAGAATTATATAACACTAGTTTCTAAGTCTACTGACACATAAGTTTTAGTTATTTTGACAGGACACTGCAGTTAATCAGTACCCTAAAAATATATCTCTTGACTTCATTTAAAAGGGAAGACCGTAATATGCCCTGATGTCTCGTCTTAAGCATGAAACTCATTCTTAAACTATCAAGTATTATAAATCTCTTTGGTACACCGACCGAATTTATTTAAGCGCACTACTAGATTGGCAATTAGGTCTCATCGTTTTACTCTTGAAATAGCTAAATGCAACCGCAAGTTCTATTCTAATTGTTTTTTCTTTGCACTTCTCATCTGCGAAACTCTTGTTTTCCTGCCACCTGAATCTTCAAAACTTTAAATGCAATTTCAGTCGCAGTCTTCTGTCTTCCCAAATATTGATTTTTATTATCCTTCTCATTCTCTTCCACTTGCGTCTTAGTGGCATTATTACCTTGCTTGAGGTGAAATGTTTCTAACTTGCTATGTTGTAACAAAAGAAGAAACTGATTTATTTGATTGCATAAGGTTTGAATTTAAAGAAAGACAATAGTTTACCTTCACACATGTGGGTGATATTGTTATAAAGGAATCCGCGATCACATTCGCAGCGGAAACCCTGGGGTGTGTTGATACAGCGTCCGTTCATGCAGAGACGTGGCATCATCTTACATTCGTCCATAACTGGCGAGAAACAAAATAGAAAATAAAAACGTATAGAAAAATTATTTATAATAGATTTAAGGGAGAGAAATGAAAGGGACATAGAAAGATGCCTGAGGAAAGGAAGACGCGAAATTAGGTTAAACAAAAAACAAACAGATTGAATGTAGCACCAAGTTGTAGTAAAAGTGAGAATCTGACTTACTAATGCTTCCTGGGCCGCTACACAGGTTTCTGTAGTTTTCTGGAAAAGCAAACAAAATTCATTGAAACTAATAAAAATTGTAATACTTCGGGATTTATGAATTTGGCATAGAATTCTTCTTTGGATTTTATAAAAACTTTTAAAGTCACTTTGTACATTACTTTTATTATTTCATCTTCTCTTAGTGGTGACTGGATATTTTTACTTTTAATGATTTAATACAGATTTAAAAAATACAATTGTATGTAAATTCCTAGATTATTCTTGCAGTAAATATAAACTAAAAAATTAAAAAAAAAAGCTAGTAAGATTTTACATTGGCTTTATCGACTTCACTTAGTATTCTACGTCAAGGTTAGACTCCCGGACAGTTGAGATCTAGTTACAGTGAATGACCTAACCAAGCTTTGATCCAAGGAATGCCCTTTCACGTTTCTAACGTCATGAGTACGCTCAACCGGTTTAAATTCCTCCTTTTATCCTGGCTTCCACCCAAAGGTAGAAAACTACTCTGCTATTGTATCTATAGTGGGAATTGAAATAAATATGGATTCATGACCTTTCCGAGAGCCTTTGTTCTGTAGACTAAACTGAAATTTGAACTCAGCTCACCGAGTCAACATTCCACGCTGATAACCGTTGAGTTATACGCGCACATTTGACGCTACGAATAAACTCGTAATAAAGCGTAAGAATAGAGAGCGTTAAAGTAATTTTAATTTAAAAGATCTACCAATAATTTTTGTTGGCTAAAAATAACTTATCATAAATCAAACTCTTACGTCATTGCCATATCTTATATCTGTTCAACCTTGTGTTAACTTTCGGCAGCCATTAAAAAAGTCACATTTACTTAAAGATTTGGATTTTAAAAATATTATTAACTGTTTTTATCCTTACCTGTGTTTCGAGTCGGGCAAATTTCGCATGGAGAGTTCCAGGCTTTCCCCGCCGCTGAACAGCAACACAATTTCTTGGTGAGGTTGGCAGACAACTCATTTTCACAGATAACGTTGTACGGCCATTTTGTTTCATTACGATACATCGAGTAACAGTTTCCTTTGCGCATGTCTGAAAAAGATTTAAGAATAAAGCATTTTCGTTGTAGATAAAGTTTGGGACAAACTAATTATAAAAGGCTGAAGAATCCTGAAACATAAAAAGTATTCTTTCGTATATGGAACTTTTTTCTATTAACCACGTTAATAAAATATGTCCAAATCCTATTTGCATTTTTAACGGACAAATGTATAAGTTTATGGAGATTCGGTTTCAGATTCAGGAAAGTGGTCAATAGAAAATAAGTAAACATTTGTTTTACTATATATTTCAGCTTTCTACAGAATCTATATATATATATATATATATAGGGAGACAGACGGGTACATGTATAGGGAGACAGACGGGTACAGAGACATGTATAGGGAGACAGACGGGTACAGAGACACATGTATAGGGAGACACACATATATATATATATCACGAAGAGAACACATTTTATCTTTGAAATTCATGTTGTTGTTTGTGGGCTCAAGTATTTTATTATTCTTTGTATGTAAATATATATCCCGCAGATAATGAATCGGTTCAAGAAACATATTATCCTTTTGCTTCTTGAACGAATATTTCATCCAGTACTCAATGTTTTCCAGAGACTTGATACAATTTGAGGTCACGATTTTTAAATGTCGCAGAATCTCATTTATAGAGACGGTATTTCGTTGCCGTTAACAAAAACGTTCTTCCGACAATCATGTTATCTAAAACAACATTGTTGTGTGACGTTCTAACCTTTTGCTGATTCGGATGGGAATCTGGTTAGATTCAGTATCAGCCTTGTCGTTCCGAGCTCGCCTCCAACGTCTGGTTACCGAAGTAACTCAATCAGTCGCCGGGCCGTAATGCAAGTCGGGTCCGAACAAGGGCAATACCGCACAAGTATATGTAAAAGAAAATAAAATAATAACTCGAAAAGTTCAAATGTGTTAAAAAGGATAACAATATTTTATATCTGGTTGAGAAATACAGGACTGCGTCTTTTTCCCAAACCGTTATATGGATTCGTGACACTTTATGTTTGTTAGGCGAGTCTTAACATTTTAAGTTGTTTGTTCTTTAAGAAACTGGTTCTTGGTGTATCTTCAGGCGATATTCGTAAAACTTGTTTTGGTGGTGTGAGTCTAAGTCGTTCTTCAAAAATAAATTGTTCTTGGTTAGAAGTTGAGGTCGTGATTTGCGTGGAATCTTTCAGTCAGGTTCCTGAGAGGCGGGCCCAACTCAATCCAACTCAGCTGCGAACTGCGAACTTAACTCGAACTGCCAACTCAACTGCTTTTCACTCGCTGCGACTCTGCTTATATGGACGCCGACCAAAACCGGGGTGGGCTTGTCGGGGTTTGAGGTTCCTTGATAATTCTAAATCCACCACCACTTCTTTGTTTTCGGTCAGGAAAATTCATTATTTTCCATTTTTGGAAGTCTTTCGTCCTGCCACCTTCTTCTGTTCTCATAGTGGTATCTCCCCCATACCCTCAGAGGGTGTCAACGTGTTTCCCCTCTCTCTCACGGTGGCATCTCATACCGATCTCTTCAATGGGTGCCAACAGGCCTCCCCTCCTACTTCACATGATTACCTTCGCCTAACGCTCACGCCAGCATTCAGCAAATGGGCGACCAGCAGTGTGGGTGTGGCTATATTCCAAAGATCGAATTTTTGTTTATATCAGGGTTTACTCGCATAATGTTTACAGTATTCGCTGCTTCTAAGCGTCCTCCCAACTGTCAGCATGACTTGTCCGTAAACAAGCTCATATTTCCAAAAATCCCAATCGCCAAAACTTTTGGAATTTTCCACCAGTTCCATTATTTTCATCAGGAATTATCCGGACGACCATCAACATTTTTTTCTTTTCTTGACAAGTACAAAACTATATATTCCATTCGAAACTGAAAGAAGGCCAGAGAGTGAACTGGCTGAAACATTGGTGAACCGAATAATTTCTGGAAGAATTATGCTTTATTACCTGCAGCCCAAAGTGTCGTTGGCTTATCAAAACCTTTAATACTTACCCATACAGTTTCTGTCAGGCATGAGTAGGTGACCTTCTGGACAATGACACGTGTAGTTTCCTTCTGTATTCATACAAGTACCAATTCCACAGAGTCCAGGATTTAGAGAACACTCGTCCACATCTCAAAAGAAATTAAAATAAAATAAGGCAAGAAAATAACAGCCCAATTTCGATTATTTTTCGTTTACTCTATTTGATAGATTAAAGAATATCCCCTCAAAATTGGTTCAAAAATATTTCCCAAGTCTTACACTAGCCAGGTACGCGAGAACAAAACTTTAGCAAGGGATACATGCAAGACAACCTAACGTAATATTAAGTGACATGATCCAAATTAAAACATTTTCGTTTCAGACGTATAGGGTGCATTAGCAGCTTTATAAATTATTTTGTGCTAACGGATTCCTCCCTTTATTCTCTTTCTACCATAATTAAAAAACAACAAAACAGTTTTCTTTTTTCTACTAAGGGCGGAGTAGGCCCTTCCCAAATTGTCGACTATTTTCACTGTTTACAGGTGAACCAAAGGAAAGGTTTGTATAGTTCTACGGAGATCCCGCCGTAACACGCACAAAGTTCACGTCGTCTGAGTAAGGAAGGTGTGTGTGTGTCCTTACTTGTTCCAGAAGGACTCTGCTCCTCCAGTTGTCTTGATTAAAATTTCCCAGACTATTACATCTGAGGTGTTGTCGAGGAAGAGAATAAAGAGAACAACCAGCCACCTCGACAGTATCAAGAACTGACATTGTGGACAGGACAAACTTGAAAGAGAATCATTCAATCCGGGCACAGTCATTTCCGAGGCCGAATCAAATAAAGATGGCAGAATAAGTAAATAAAAAAAAATAAAAAAAATTGCATGGACACGAGGAAGTAAATTTCTAATCCGGTAAATAATGATGAATTTAAAAACCCCAAGTGGACCGAACAGGGAAGCCATTATATAAAATGTATATTTGATATATTTAAAAAAAAAAATCTTGCCTTGTTGAAAATTCTGCACAAATGTTTTTATATATCACTAGCTTTTGCTAAGCTCTGAAATACTTTCACGGCGATTGTAACTAGGTTATTCTCTGCCATGTCTTACCATCAAAATCTCTTATCTTATCATCTTTTATTTGGTCTTTCACTCCTACGTTTCTCTATCTCTTTGATATCGAAACAACTTTTTGCTCCATCTGGTATCGTTTATTCTTGCTGCGTTTCTTGTCTGCCTCAATTTTTGTCGGTTGATCACTACTAAGATATCTCTTATTTTGGTCTATGCTCAGATCAATTTTCTATTTGAATTTTGGGGATGGGGAGCTGTATTATTTACAGTTTGTTTAACGTCTCCATCTTTGTTATTATCACAACGTTCCGGCCCTCTGTCGAACCGGGTATCATTCAGGGAATTTTAAACTGAAACCTTTATTTACTCTACGGGATAAATGTTTCTCTCTCCGTT
The DNA here is from genome assembly GCA_903632075.3 of Acanthosepion pharaonis. Taxonomy (NCBI): domain Eukaryota; kingdom Metazoa; phylum Mollusca; class Cephalopoda; order Sepiida; family Sepiidae; genus Acanthosepion; species Acanthosepion pharaonis. Next base: position 975,855 of record CAHIKZ030001001.1, on the reverse strand, counting down.
TAGTCTGTCTTGTTACAAGGCGAGATGTCCCCTTAGACATGGGCCACGGAGCGAGAACAATCTATCCTCATAAATGAAATAAAGGGTTCAGATTGAAATTCGAAGGATACATGTATCCAGGCATCTGAAGAAAACCGGAGAACACAATAGCTGAAACGTTGTGATAATACCAACAAAGATGATTTCGATTTAGATGGGTTATTTTACCGGTACACCAACCCAAAGGGTCATTTCGCGCCAAATCGAATAGATTAAGATTTTTTTTATTTTACAGACAAATGTGAAATGTTTATTATATAAGGGTGTGGGTGTAATTCGGTTTTAGTTGCATTTTGTACCGGGTGTTTATTCGGCTTTCTTTTATATTTTGGGGTAGAGTTTTGTTACTTTTAAGAATTCTAGAATCGCTTTGGGTTCGGCACTCTCAAAGTAGGCCCTAAAGTTAGGTACATTGTAGAAGTATTTTAGTATAGGTACCAGTTTTTGCAGTTAATCCAAAAATAGTTTGACTGTGAATACTTCTTGGCAGTTTGGACATTTTGAAGGGTCTTCATATTTTAGAAGGAAGGAGTGGCTTATGTGGGTATGCCCCATTTTGATTCTTGTAAGTGTTACATCTTTTCTTCAATGTCTCGTACTGCGATATTGTATAATCAGAAGGGGTTTCATTTAATATAATTTGTTGTTTTTGTGTGTATTCCATGTTTTTTTGCCATTGGTTGAAGATGTAAGAGTTGTGGCTTTCAAGCCTGTAAAGGGAATTTTTGAATTTGATACGTTCATTGAGGAGGATTCCTTGGCTGCTTTATCAGCCCTGCTATTCCCAACGATCCGATTATGGCTAGGGAACCAACAAAGTTAGGTGTTTTCAACAAAGATGAGGATATTAGTCCGACTGTAAACTCGTATCCATGTTAACTTTTGTCCGATATCTCTTCTTTAGAATTGTCCTTTCTGTTGATATTTGCGAGGTTTTCAAACGATATTCCAATTAAACATTAGATTATGCAGTTATGTAACTAGACTCACATATGTTGAGGAAAAAAACCCCCAAAAAACTAAGTTTCTAAAATGTGCGTGAAGTTTCAAAATCGAATAGTCATATTACGATGTTTAGTGGCAAAACACCAAATTATGATAAGTGCGTATCTATAAGAAAACTTTTTTTTTTACCAATGCATTTGTGGAGGCTGGAATCCAAGGCGTATCCTGATCGGCATTCACAAATGAAACTACCGAATGTGTTCTGACAACTTCCACCCAAACAAACGTTTTCGATTTCAGTACATTCGTCGATGTCTGTAGTGAAGAAGAGAAAAGAAACGAAAAGTAAATACAGGAAAGCAAAAATATCAAATGTAATTAAAGAGGTTTGTTTGTTTTTATAAGGAGTTCCTGTTAAAAACAAGTGAGAGAAATTCGACATAACGAAGCTAAAAGGGGAAAGATGGGGAAAAAAGATATTTCGATATATATATCTATATCTATATATCTATCTATCTATATATATATATATATATATATATATATATATATACAGAGAGAGAGAGAGAGAGATAGAAATAGTGACGGTTAGACAAGAAGGGGAAAAGTCGATAGAGAGAGCGAGTTTTCTGGTCAAAAAATATGTTTAGTAAACTCAATTTGTATAGTTTGAGAAATTTTTCTAGATCAGTTCCTCTTTGGAGAAGAGGTTGCTATAAATGGAACGCGATAGAGTTACCGAATTTAATACAAGCATAATGATGCGATATACACTCGATATTAATGGTTATTGAAATAACAGACAGACATTTGAGTGAAAATCTAAAATAGGATTTTGAAAGTATTTGAAATATCCATATCGCCATGTCATAGAATCTGACATACATTTTCTAATGGAGATTCTTAACCCATTAATACCCACTGTCCAAGTTTTTGGACGAGCGCTTATAATGGCTTAGAATTAATAGGGATTTTTTTTTTTTAATAAACCCATTATTAACCCTCTATATTTAATACCAGACTTTCCTTTCCACCTCTATATTCAATACCAGACTATTATTTTACTTTTGTAATTAGTAGCGAATTTTGCATGAATCGTTTAAAAATGTACGCAATGCTGCAAACATCAGTGGTTGTTATCGATTTTCCTGATAATGTATTAACTTACAAAGGACATAAAAAATAACAGAAAAGGCTAAAACGCTATTTACCTTCAAGGATGACAGTAACAATATTCGGCCGGAAACCAGGACCACCTGGACACAACAATTTGTGCTGACCTGTTAAAAAGTAAAAATAAAATAAATGAGAAACAAAAAATCAACAAAGTTAAATTGAAATTTGATAATGTTTTATTCATTGCATTTGTTTTAAATTAACTGGGCCCTGTGAGCGAGTGTTTCAAATTATAGATGTATATATTCATTACGCTTACACGCATACAAACAAAAATCAATTTATTTCTCTTCCGAGCAAATATTTAACGAACTGAAATAATTTTAGTGCAAACGTTTGACAGTCTATGCACCAATTTTGCAAAAATATTTCGATTTTCACTGCTTTTGGATGAGGAACAGAATTTCATGCGTGTGGCAAATTGACATGAACATGAATTTCGAGGTTTGACAGTTATTAGTAGTTTGCCTATGCTGTCAATGAATGACGGCATATATGTTTCTAGTTGTCATCATCATACATTGCTCTTTCACGGGGTCGGGCTTTTTAATTCCCGACTTTGTAAACACGGAATCAATCCATCTCCGAGTGCTCACGCTCGCACTGACACCGCCAGTATAAGGGAGATAAATAATGTAGCAAAAAGACATTACCAAAAAAAAAAAAAAAAAAACTTATGTATATAGTAAAATTAGATGTGTACGAAAATCCTTATCACTCTCTTATTTTGAAAACTAGAGACTGGTTATGCAATAGAAAAAAAATGTAAAAGTCTGGTAACTTTTCGAAAATAGAGATTAAGGAGACTTCATCCAAGTAAAAAGAGCTTGTCTATCGGCCCTGAAAAAAAAATCATCATTTGAAATATTGACTTTTCATCTGGTGTTGAACGGCGACAGCTGGAGCCAGTGTGAAAGAAGCAGTGTATCAGCAGACGATCTGTAGTTAATTTCTAAGCAAAATTTAGTACAGCTATTTGTACCCAATGAAGATCGAATCTATTACAACAGCAATGGCCAACCAGTTCCATTTTCTAACCACTGCTCCATGGTAAGGTTCCCTAAAGTATTCGTTAAGCTTAGCTTTGTGTTTCATGGGTTAAAATAATGTAGAACGCACTATACTCACTAAAATGAGTGGTACCCAATGAGGATTGAACTCACTAGAATAACAATGGTCTGAAATATTAACATACCATTTACGGTTCTACAAAGAGGCAGCGAATAGGTACGCCAATTACTAAAACTTGTATGATGGCATTATAATACTAATTAAAGAAAATGTTGCATTTTGTTTATTATTGTCATTGAATTAGGAAAAAGATGAATTGAAAGTTATATTTTGTTATTTCTGAAATACTAATGGCGTATTCAGGTGAAAATAGAGTCGGCTGTTTGGGAAGAGCCAACTCTGCCCTTAGTAGGGGAAAAGAGAAAACCGGTTGGTAAAAAAAATAATGATGGCAGGAAGAGAATGGAGGGAATAATCCGTTAGAATAAAGCTTTTTTTTATTTTTTATTTTTTTAAATGGTAAATTACAAATAATATATAGGAACAAAGGAATTCAATCTATTTCGAATTTATAAGAATCACTATTAAATTAGAGGAAGCTGATATTTGGTGGCAGATAAATAAAATGCTTTTGATAAAGGATAGTTTATATTTCACAATGTTTCATTATTAGCTTTGTTTTTTATTACTCTCTCTTTCTTTTTATTCACTAATATTTACATATTTGTTAATGTAAAATAGTTCTAATATACAGGGTGTATCAAGTCCTCACCCACCACATTCAGCTTTGTGACTTTCAGCAATTAACGCAAGAGGCAAGAATACATTGGTTGTTCGACACCCAACCCCATTGCCCAAATCTGATCCGTCAGTTCACGTCTTGAGGAGGCTACCCAATCATACGATTTTGGTTAAGAGAATTGGTAAAATGGCGCAATACTCGATCTTAAAAAATGCTGTTACAAAAATATTAATTTACCTCTTCTCGTCTCATACACACAGACACACACACAGAGGCACAGAGGGGTGTCAAAAATACTTTTACAAATTTTGCGGCGTGTCCCTCACTCCAAAACAAGGACAAAAGTCCATATAAACATATAAGTTTAAAGAAAACGTACAATAAATGGCGCTTTATTGACATGAAGACTAGGTTACATTTGTTATTCGTGTACATTTTTGGCTAGTCTGTCTTCAACGTTTAACGTCTGCAGTAGTGAGTTAACTGAGATACGGCCGCACGAATGGTAATGAATGCGAGGCTGCACAACTGTATCAGATTGCGTTTTAAGACCAAAAGTAGCCGAATCATCTAACCTTTGCCGATGTTTATAGTCTCGTTGTTTGTTTTGGTATGCTGAACCCGCTCCCAAAGTTTGTAAAAGTATTTTTGATACACCCTGTATATATAAATTTATTATTCAAACGTTTTCAGTGGATACTGTAGAAGCTCCGTTTAATATAAACGGAATTTATTTTGTCTGCCAGTCTACGTAACAGAGAAAGCTTAAAGAAATTGTTTTCTCAGGGCCGGTAGACAAAATAAATACGGTTATTCACTAAAAATAAGATTTGAAATATTGAAAATATACCGGATTCAAAAATAAAATCCATCACTTCTTTAAAAATCTATATACAGTTTGCATGGAGGTAAATTGTCGTCATTTAATATTTTTAATTTCGCGCATGCGCGTGGTTTGTTTTTGACTTTGCCGCTTGCACAGTATAGTAAGGTCAGTCTGACATCGTCTGTGAGAGAATGAGCATCAATACACTTCGTCAAGAATGTGTAAACAGCATGCTATAATGTTTGGCATTCGCGCCGAAATCTACAATACGAACATTTCAGAGAGTTTGGGCGTCAATCTGAGGATAATGCAGAATATTCGGAAAGAGTTGGATGAGTAATGGTGATTACGAAGATACGACAACTCTGAAAACTCGCTGATCGTTCTGGTAAGAACTCCTGAATTTGTTGAAGGTCTCCGACTCAATAGCTGAAATTTCTGGGATATAATGAGGAAATTGGGGGTGGGGAGAGTCTAGACAATTTAACCATCACAGGATATAATAAAACCAAGAGAAACAGGGTAAAGCAATAACCAAGTTTGTGTGAATCGATGGCAGATAAAGAGGCACTATATAGAGTCAAAAGTTACTTTGAGAAACAAAAGATAGGAAGATGTGGAGAGTCAGGATATCCCACGCCCTGAAAAAAATTAATGTAAGAGAAGAATGTCATGAATAAAAATTAAATTTCATCCATTAGTTGGTTTCATACTCATATATTGGGTACCAGAATGCTTTCTCAGTAATGCCTATTCTGAGGTCATAGAAACTTTCGAGCCGCCATCACATCAAACTTTCTCTGCCATGGGCCGAGTAGAGAGCGATCATTTCTCGACTCTCATTCTGGCATGGCTTCCGCATGATTGCAAGAACTGCAATATTTGCGCCAATTCGTCGAAGTCGAGACCTTTCATTATATTCTATGCATGAATTCTGACCAATTAGAATTTGCTTAAATTTTGACTATTTGTTTGTTTAGCCAATCAGTGAGGGTAATTCCGTTTTGCCCTTAACCGTTTTACGAAGTTCTCATTCAGAATAGAGATTAGTGTTTTTAGCCAATGAGAAACTTAGTTTTCATTTGGCTCCAGACTGTCGATTAAAACTTAATTTTATCGCTTTCATTTTACATTTACCTCTTGTTCTTTCGGAAAAAAAAAGAAAGAAAGAAAGAGAAAAAGATAAAGCTGAATATTTACTTGTTCCATTGAGGGGACAAGCTTCACATCGACCCTGAATCTCCGCCCATCCTTGACCTATTGTACAGCAACAAGTAGCTTTCGATACGTCTTGTGATAATTCGGTACGGCAACGGTTCCCACGCCGACGCCTGTCGACTTCGAAATAACAGCTTCCCAGACGTTTATCTTGAGAAAGAAAAATAGTAAAATAAAAAAATAAAAATAAATCAAGATATAAAAAGAGTCAATTGATAAGTTAAAAATATATTTTTATAATATGTGAAAAAAAAACTTCACTTTACTTTTAAATAAAAAGGTAAAGAAACACCCTGAAAATATTTGATAAAGGGGATTGGAAAGAAGGCTTTTTCAGCACAAGAATTTTTACGGGTTATCAACCCTTTTAAGGTTATTTAAAGCCCCCCCCAGCAATTTCTTTTTCGATTGTAATAACTCTCAGATAAGTCTTACTAATTAACCTATAGCTGGGGGAGATAAGGTGGATTGATTGATTGGCTATTTAATCGGCATATCAACCACTATGCCGAAACTGTAGGTGATGAAGTGGATCCATACCTTCCTGAATGGTATTTGAGCGTAGGGGAATATAAGGAAGTCAACAAAAATTGGAACGCGGCTTTCAAATTAAAAATTCGTAGCCATTATCCATTACACCACTAGCACACCCAAGCTTACAACATTTGTTGACTCCCAAGCTGTCAGCCATTTATCTACCGAACAGGCTCGATGCCGCTTAACTGCGGTGACTGTACGGAAACCTGTGTTTCAACTTGATGCGGTGGTAAGCCAATTTCCATTTGAATTTATTTTACTAATGGACAAAAACACGAACTTATGTATATCAATGAGACTTCAATCTAATCATGTTAAAATATTTATTTAGAAAAGCAAATATTTTCCAGAATAATCTTCTATCTTGTCCATGCACTTAATGATAAATGTAAATCAGAGAACGAATATTTGGCAACGAAATCTTTAGAGCAAAATTCATTTAATAATCATACGTAGACTTAGCTAGACATTTACACACACACACACATTATATATATATATATATATATAATATTAGTGGTAAATATACACATACATATGCAAAATATATAAATATATATACATAGGTGCATACACATACATGTATATTTTTTGAATAAAAATTCCAAGAGGATAGAATCCAGGTAGAACTCAATGTCCAGGACAGAGTAAAAATATAATAATGTATGTCACCACGAAATGTATCCTTATGCATTAGACATCCGACAACATTCATATTTCTCTTACTTAAACCCTTTCCACTCACCTCTCCTAAAATTCTCTCTGTTATGGTTTAATCTCCCTCCTTCTCTAATCTGTTACCCCTCTCTTTAACACTAACATTCGTCCCACGCCCTCATACTTACACTCTCTCTAAATTCTGTTTTTATTTCCGGAGTTGTTTTTTCTGTTTTCTTTTTGAATTTGTAGGTCTGATGAATTGGATCGTATTTACGATTCCAATGGAATAAATTATTACCATGGAATATTTGTGTTTAAGCCTTTTTTATTATATATATATATATATATATATATATATATATATATATATATATATATATATATATATATATATATATATATGAAACAAATACGCTCTGAATTTGAGAAGTCACTTAAATAGGCCATAAATAGAAGACAACCCAACATGCATGTGCCAAATTTTAAGATTTTCATTTCTCTATCTGATATATCGAGAGTATTAACATAGCAGCTTCCAATTTGACCTGGGAAACGAAAAGGCACACAGTGCTTATGTTCCATCATGCAACTACAACATCACGTGGGTAGCGAGTTTCTTGTAAGCCAAGTGAACAGGTGGGTCTGCTAAGGCCCCAAGGATGTAGCCATGGTGATGTACATCAAGTTCACGTTATCTGTGATGATGCTAGAGATTAGTAGTAACAAGAGCCATATCATAACCCTCCAATTTTTCAATGTCGCCATTAACTTCGAGATGAAAGACGCAACGGCCATTTAAGCATGGCAGCAGGACACCGCCTCCTTGCTAATGGACTAAGTGACTCAAGAATGGCTGACCGAAAATTTCAACGATTATATTACTCCCAACATATGGTCTTCTGGCTCTCCTTATTTTAAACCTCTTACATTACGAAGTCTAATGTGACGTCAGAAGAGAGAAACCAACCATCGAACCCAAAATAACAAGGATTCATTGAAGGCTGACATCTTGGATGCGCTGACCAGCACGAACGAAAAAAAAATGATTCGAGCCATGTAGTAGCCATATTTGGGATTTTATATATATATATATATATATATATATATATATATATATAGATGTGTGTGTGTGTGTGTGTGTGTGTGTGTAAATATAGAAGTCAACACTTAGAGGCGACAGTCTGCTTCATGCTAGATGCAATCATCAGGCCTGATGATTGCCTGAAGCAGACTGTCGCCTCTAAGTGTTGACTTCTATGTTCACTTTTATATTTACACACGCTCTATCTCTTACACTGAGCACTTTATCCCATAAATATAGTGCATCTTAAGACTATATTTCTTCATATGTGTATATGTGTGTGTGTGTGTGTGTGTGTGTGTGTTAACGCGCTAACCAGGTAATTATATGCACAATATGATCTGACCTTGGAATCTTGATCCGTATCGAAAGAGCATTTTTAGCCTGCACTGTGATAGTTCATATTCAGTTGGAAAATGTATGAAACAAAAATTGGAAAAATCCAGCCGTTTTTACTTTTTAGGGGAGATAACTCTAACAGAGGTCAAAAATAAACTTTAAAAGCAAAATACAATTAACATTCGTTCAGTTATTTTATTCATTTTTTGTTATTTTTTTATTTTTTTATTTATGATTGAAATTTATAATGCAATTTATCAACTCACCAACACAGCCAGTTCCGCTCGGGTTAAGTTCATAATTTGGAGGACATCTGCATTCATAACCACCCTCACTGTTAATACAGTTGCCATAAAGACAATTGTCAGGATTGAGACACTCGTCAATATCTGGGAAAAAACGGGAATACAAAAAAAGCTAATTTAGACATTATTTAATAAGAGAAAACATTATACTGATTGATGTACAATTATATTTTTGCTGAAAGAAACAGTCGTCGTCTATTTTATAAGCAAAAGGAAAGTTTACAGTTTCTCAAAATAAAAAAAAGGACAAGAACAAAGAAAAAAATAATTAAAAATCATATAAATTAAATCTGGGCTGGGTGGGGGTGAGTATATAGCGATATTTAGAGGAGTTCATTTTAATAAAGGCCATACCAACAAATACTGATCGAGTTTTAGAATCTGCCAGCACAAAATCTTGTATACTATAATATGAACTAGTGCAATTTTATTTATTTATCGGTCACACATCCTTACCTCCCCTATATATGAGAGAAAAATATTATATTGTTATAAGAGGAATAAGAAAAATAAATCTCGTATTAAAAATATAACTGATTATTAGTAAGCAGAAAAAAATCAGTCTGTTAATCTACTTTTTACGGATATTCTAGTTTTTTTCTGTTTTTTTTATATTTTTACTTTTCATGATTTAAAAAGCAAAATTCTCTTACACGAAACAATGCACTTAAACTAGAAAATAAACAGTTTATTTAGTTATAGTTCAGATTTACTATGTGTCAACAACTAAGAGAATGGTTAATATTAATTAGCATTTATTTTCTTAGTTTTTGTCGCAACGATTTAGATTGTAATTCTTCGGACCGGAAAGCATGAGTTGCGATTAAATAAGGTGAAAGAAATTCTAGTTGAAAATGAATATTAATTGATTATGTTCATCTGATCATAGAATTCAAGGTATTAAACCTTTTAAATTAAAAAAAAAATTGCAAAAGATGGAGTCCTGCATTCAAACTATTTTAATTCAGATGACTGAGAAAAAAAAAGTTAGTGGTTAATATTCGGGGCCTTTTCGGACAAGTTTGAAAAGCGCGTTATTAAAAACAATAACGGCTATAAAAATAACATACCTGTACAGTTACCCCCCGTAGCGTCTACCTGGTAACCTTGGTTACACAGACATTTAAACATTCCAAAACTGTTTTCGCATTTGCCGAAGACGCAGAGGTTCGGGAACATCGTGCATTCGTCAATGTCTATAAGACGAAGAAAAGTGGTAAGATGTAAAAAGTATACAATTTAAACGAATTAAACAGTGTAAAGTAAAAAAAAACAACAGACAAACAAAACTTTTTCATCAGAAAATTTCCAGATATAACGGAGGAATTAAAATATTCTTATTTGATTATCAATATTCCGTTGATTTTCTGCTATTCGGTACCTTTTAACATTTCTCATTAATTCTTTTCATCTGCTTTTCTTTTGCCACTTGAGGAATAGTTATTTTTTGTACTGTTACCTTTTTTCAGTAACATCAACGATTCTTTTAGTTATTTACTGACCTATTTTCTAGGTATGTACACACATCAATAAGCAGAAAATAAATTATCACGTCTTTATATAATATTTCGTGAATGTGAATATGAAGTATTATATATATATCACCCATTTTTATTAGTTTGCCGAATTTAGAGTGTAAGATTTTTTTTTAGATTTACCCATAGAGAGGAGTTGTGTTGAAGAAATGAATTTATACCTTTCTCAATCGTATTTGCTCGTAAATGAATATAAGGAGCCAAACTGGAACTTAGCACTTTGATTTGCAGTTCCCAGTCGTTAGGCATTACTCCACTCACACATTCAAGATTACAGCACTTGGTATTCTGAAGCAGTCAGCCACCTAAGAACTGATCAGTATCGAAGTTGCATAAGAAACAGTGTTTCAATGCAATGTAGCTGTAAGACTAGCAGCTATTTTTAGTTGCCATTACAAATAGTTAAAATTAACTTAAATTCTATTCAAAAGCCTAAAATAAAACATTTAAACACAATCTAGAAATACTGAAAAAAAGGATTTTACTAGTATATTGTACTGATGTAATGGTCTTACAAATGATTGAATTTGATTTTTAGTACGTGTCATTTAATTTGAACTGTGGGTCAAACTTAGCGGCGCTAGAATGTAAGCTAGCAAAACCATTTACAACGAAGATGATTATTATATATGGCATATTTTCGACGATGTATTTTCGCTTTTTTTGGTGGAAAAGATAATTACTGCTTTGGTTGTCAATGATTAAAAGTTAGCAACTTAGTTAAAAGTTTGTAAATACCTACAATATATAAATAAAACTTTTACCATCAGAACATATATAATATAATAGGTTTTCTGAAAAAAGAAAAGTAGGAATTACTGACTAAGGACGTTAATAGTTATTGAGGTATACGGTCTCCAAGAATATAAAATCTTGAAAGGACTTTATATTAATATATCAAAGTTAAACACGACTTAATAGTTTTGGAAACAGCAACGATGGAAATAATTGTCATCAGTAACAAATGAAAGAATAACATATATAGAGATTGGACGAACATCCATAGTACACACAATGAACAACGACATTAAAAGATCTATCAATAAAATTTCATCATTCATCTTTGAAGAGCTTGGAAGACCTACTTTCGTGAGTTATCACAAGACGGAGCTTTGGAAAGGAGTGATAAGAGGTATTTACAACATTTCTGAAGATGAGAAATCCCATCGATTTATAGCGTGTCTTCTAGTCGAAACCATCTCTGATGATGATGATGATGATTTTGTCTTAAAATATACTAGTTTCATCCTTACCTTTACAAGACCTGTCGTTATCGGTTGAGGTGAAGCCCTTGTCACACTCGCATTTGTAGCCGCCTTCATAATTCAAACATTGGCCGTGCGCACAGAAGTTCGGATTAAGGGAACATTCATCAACATCTGTTAATAGAGAAAGACATTATTTACAGTTACATTCACGATAGATATTGTTTCGCTTATTCAGATATCGACAAGGGTTGAGTGCTTCTTTCAACGGTTAGAAAATGTTAATGATCAATTTTATGCTAAATCGTTATCTACTAAATTAGAATTGCATAAAAAACAGATTAAGTCTTGAGTTAATTTAGATCCATATTAAATTCTGTAGAATTTTTTTGCTTTAACTTTGTTTCTGAATGACAATATTTTCCCCTCTTACATTCAAATAATCTCAAGTGTCAATTTCCGACACTGTTCACTGCGGTAATATTTTTAGCTTTTAATTTATATATAAAATTCTGTGACTTCTTTAATCCGTCCGTCATACCGTCTAAAATAAGCATACATTGTCCGATCGAAAGCAAATTTTAAAAAATGCAAACAGGTAAGGTGGTACAAAGTACAATTGGTTTACTAAGGTACGTAGCTTAGTACAATAAATTTTCATTCATTTTTTTTTTTTTAGAAAAATGAAGTGTCATTTTTTAACATACAAAATACTCTTACTGTTTTAAAAACAATTTAATGATTAAAATAAATATTTATTTAATAAAAACGCATTATTGTTCTTTTGTATATCTTAAGTTTTTATATACAAGAATCCAGTTTTTTGTTCGTCCTGCGTTTGCGAGAACTATAAAGAAATCATGATGAGAAACGCTTCAAGAAGTTGGAATTTGGCCCCAGAATGAAATATTTACGTATAGCCAATTGTTCTCCCTTATCTTTAAATGGAAGCGTCTTATCCTCTGAAGAGAATGCAGTCAGTGTATTCTACACCCTGACGACAGGGAAGTGAATTTTTAAAAACTTTACAGAGTAACAATAAAAGCTATATATATGTTGTAAGATATGAAGTGTTAATGCATGCCTTGAAGATATCAAAATGAATTTAAGATAGTATCATTGGATTCGGGAAACATGGTAATGATGTTTTCAAATATTTATCTTTATAAAAATGAGATTTGAGAAACGTCCACGAACGTAATGACAGATGACCTATTGTGACAAACTATAAAATAAATTCCAGAACAATAATGTACAGTAAGTCTAGAGGCTTTTCACCGTTTGGCCTCATTAGAAGAAAATGACAAATGTGAAGTTCACACAGGAATTTCCCCCAAATGAGAAGAAACGTCGTTTTAAGATGCAGTTATCACTGGTTGTTCACAAAAAAAAAAAAAAAGGTTTCGTGTGAGGAAAATGGACTCGTTATGTTAATCGGAAACTTATACTTTGATTAAAAGAAGGTTATATTTGTTTACAATATAGTATTTGCATGTCGAAATCAGATATTTCATTGTTATAACTATCATTAGGCGCGCGCAGACATATATCTCACACAATTTATTTGATCTTCGCTTATCAAGCTTACTGGCAGTTGAATATATATATATATATATATATATATATATATATATATTATTTTATACGCACAGCACTTATTGGAAAGTGCTCAATATCAGTGATAGAGCTAACATATTCAGTTGTATGGTTAAGAGTTTGTGACCCAGGGTTTCACGCTTTTGCGATCATCAAACTGGTTTATTATTTAAAAATTGGATCTAATAGATCCAACTTTTTAAAAATAAATCGATTTGTCTGATAATCGAAAAAGCGTGAAATTCAGTGTCACAAACTCCTATCTATATATATATATATATATTTGTGTGTATGTGTCATTCGCAGACAGTACAGTTTCGCTATATCACAGCTTCTCAGTGCGACTAGACATCCGAATGCCTCAAGCCAGGATGGAAAACCCATCGATTTGGTGTCAGCGCTTCTAACACTGAGCTATCTTCATTCGGTAGAGTGAATCAGCTGAATCTAGTGTATTGTTTTTACGAATGTAAAAACAAATGCCAATCAACCGGAGTGTTCTATTCATTTTACTAAAGAGCTTTGCATTAACGCAGGTGGCTGTTGTTTATAGAATTAGCTTATCACTCAACTGTGCCAAATTGAAATATATTTTCATTGTGCGTGCATGTGTGTTTTATTCATGAATAATCCTCAGGTGGTAAAAGAAAGGAGCAGAATTCAGAAAAATATACTACTTCTATCCTACATTCGGAAGATCATGTATATATATATATATATATATATATATATATATATATATAACGAGTGGATATGAAACTGTCGGTAGAGGGACAAACGAAGATCCAGTAAATGTCATCTTTTTAATGTTGAATATGTATGACACTGCATTTTTTTTATATTTTACATTGAGTACTCTATCGTAACAAAATTTGATTATATATATATATATATATATATATATATATGATTGCATCATCTTGTAAGACAGACATCTCTTCATTGATCACCGCACGACAATGTACATACATATGACTGTTCAGCCCAGCCTCCGTACTGTGTGATCGTTTGCTGATGTAACACTTAAACTGTCCATCTTTCGATGTCACTGGATGAAATACATGCGTATTTTGAAATCTCTGATCATTAAGTACTATGCCATATGTATGATATGTATGCTGTTTTGGACGTGGTATATATGGCAGCTTAATGCTGGAAAAAAATCTAACTTTTCAACTGTCTACTTCATTGTCAATGCGCTTAATCTAAATCTTCTATATCACATATATCAAAAATTTATGCAATGCAAATTCCAGATTAATATTGAATAGTATAAAGCAATGGAGATATTGAAACATCCTAGTATATAATAAACAACAGTTATTGGTTGTGTTTTAGAATAGTATAATTTAAGTTCAGTAAAAGTATAATCAGAATTTTTATAATCAAAATTTAAGTGTTTTAATAATTAAAAGAAACAAGAATCGAAAGTCGAAAAGAATGAGTATGTGTCTATCTTACCAGCACATCGGTAGCCATCTCCACTGAATCCATTATCACAGACACATCTGAAAGAACCAAGCTGATTAAGACAGGCTGCATCAGGATGACATCCGCCATTGTTGCGAACGCATTCGTTGATATCTGTTATGAAAAAGAAATGAGAAACATTAAATTTAATCACCCACTTTGCTCAAAATTCACAGTAAATTTATAATCAACCCATCCGTGACGTTAAGGGGGGGGCTAATAATAAACAACTTTGTTATTTGTTGACAATGTATTATTTTTTTATGATTTTTTTAATCAAATTCCCCACGTACAAGGCAGTAAAGCCACTAAGACACAAGGGGTTACTGAGTGTGAAAGAATTAG
The DNA here is from genome assembly GCA_903632075.3 of Acanthosepion pharaonis. NCBI lineage: Eukaryota > Metazoa > Mollusca > Cephalopoda > Sepiida > Sepiidae > Acanthosepion > Acanthosepion pharaonis. The sequence goes on along the minus strand of CAHIKZ030001001.1, from coordinate 960,825 downwards.
AAAACAGAGACATTAAGGAGCGATCACAATAGAAGAACAATCATGAAGACAGTAGATAACATTTGATATTGCATTTAAATGTATGAAGCTCAAAGCTGGCTGGAAAGCGTGGAGGCGGAAGAGAGTTCCACAAACGAGAAGTGTGAGCGAAAAAAAAACTTAGCATAGAACTTACGGTTACATCTCAGACAGCTCAACTATAATTTGATGAGTTCTAGCCAGTTCAACTGTAAATTGATGAGACCTTGCCGCCCATCTAGTACTGCGCTTAAATTCATAAATTCTGCGTACCATAAGGAAGAGCTAACCCTAGCAATTACGATATAAGTATTTATAGAAAAGGCACAGGGAAGTAAATTTACGCTGGTGGGAAGGTGACTGAAGCTGAAATGCCAGGTCAGGATCAATAATATTGCTGATTCTTTGGATTTTATCAAGAATCTCTAAATATATAACAGGAGCATCAGACCATATATGGCAGTAATATTCACAGCATGGATGAATGGAGAGATTATTGATACGTAAGATAGATTCCGGAGAGAAAAAAAAATTGTCTAGCCGATAGAGTAAACCAACTTTCTTAGCAGCAGACTTAGCAATGGATTCAATGTAGTCTTTCCATTTCATGTCAGCTAAGACTTTTAGCCCGGGATGGCGCAGCGTGTCTGTATCCTGGAAGGGAGCATCAGCCATACTGATGAAAGGTAGAAAGGGGAGGTCTTAGATGATTATTTTCGTTAAAATTGTTTGAGAACGACAAAAAGAATATTTGTTAGAATCATTGGAAGGATATTTTCGACAAAAAGACAAATTATTTCCTGTGTTAGGCTTATTCCATTACAGCCTTTTGGGACAAGATCGTTCTGCACTTAGCGGTTAAAGTCAGTTTGGTTTGAAAATCAAACAATAAAAATCTTAAATGAGTTTGAACGTGATGGTAGGAAAAATTGGGTAAGTTCTGTGTGCGCACGTAAGCGAGTTTTCTCATTCCATGTTTTGCACGCGTGTAAGAGGAAATATTTGTCAGTTAATTTTGCAAAACATCGGTGAAGAAAAAAATTATAATTTTATTTGAGTATCTTAAAATGTAGGTACCTCCAAAAATTCACTAAAATAGAACATGCCACTATAAAAAGGTCCCAAACTTGATATTAAAACAAAGTTTTATCGTTAAAATGTTATTATTAAGATGAAAGACGAAAGTATTATTTGAGTATTTTAAATTTTTTGATCCTTCCTATCACGTTCGAAATTTTGGTTTTCTTGCGGCAGCGTGCTGGCCAAAGATCAGCATGGAAAATTCAGCGTCCTTTTTTTTTCAGTAAAAAGCACATTGTTTTGGAAATTCTTTCAAAAATTAAATAATTGTCCAATTTTAATTAAATTTTCAGGAATTAGTCACAAATGAATGAAAATAATTTGAAATTTGTTTTTTTTTTTTTTTAACAAAATCTTGGTAAAAATATTTTTACATGTTGCCTCACATTTAACTTTATGAAATTTCGAGAAATTAAAATTCCCCTCTTTTCATATTAGTTAAAAGCGATATTCCTTCGAGAATTTAAATCAATTTTTTTTTGTCAACCAAAAAACACCAGTTAGCAAAAATTTGCACTGAATCCCAAAATTTATGCAATAAGAATGACATTATTTAATTAGAAAAATTTTTAATTGCTTTTATAAATAAGATACATTAAGGACCTTATTGTCCTAAGAATTGGGTTTTTTTTTTCGATGAATAATGAATTTACGAGAATTATTTTCATTTTTTAAGTTTTAATTAGAATAATTTATTAAGTTTTAAATCTTAAAATTCTGTATTTTCTTAGATTATTAATATTAATCACAAATGGAGAAGCTTAATACAAATCAAACACCAATATTTGTAATGGAATTTTGAATTTTTTACATGTGTATAAACGTGCCAATTTTTGTAGATATGGGCACACATACAAGACATTATCAGAAAATAAGAACGATAACTATAGTAAACTTAAACCCAGAAAGTATCTAAAATTCAATAAAACATTATGGAGAACATTTAAATTTTTAAGACTATCTTGTACTTAAAAATTATATAAAAAATGCGCTCACGTCATATTCAATTATTTTGTTACTCTTAAAGCCCCATAGAACTTTAGATAAATATCAATTTGTCATCAAGCTGTCAAACATATCAACAGCTTAAGCAAATACGGCTGTGATTTAAAAAAAATTGCATTTCTGCGATATTTAAAATTTAATTTTTAATATTTGTTTCAAATCAGATTAATTATATTTTGAATCAGCTAATATTCCTCAAATAAAGTTTCAGAAAAATATATTTTATGTTTCGAATATTTTTTAATGAAGTGAATTGCATTGCGATGAAAGACGACTAAGGCTAAAAAAAAAAAAAAATATCCTTCCAGTGAATTTAAATTAGTTTTTGAAATAGGGCAAAGTATTTTGCTTATTGGAAACATTAAAGTTAACATATTAGCTTGAAATTAACACTAAGACAGAAGCTTCAAGAAAGATTTCATTTTGAAAAATTCATTTGAAACTTTAGGTATCGCGTTTTCTGTAGAGGTACCTATTAAAATGTTATTTCTGTTACACCTGGTATGAAACTTCTAAAATAAATAAAATATCGGCCAAAGAGATTTGTGGAGGTAGTAAGCCCCGCTGGGCATACCGAAACTACGGCAGAATTCTTTCATATGCCAGATGCCGTCAGGATTTGAGTGATCATGGCTCTCCACAACCTCCTGCTTTTGTTTTCTTACCATCCCTTTTTGTCAATGTTTTCTCATCCATTCAAATAAATTCTTGTGAGTGTTAAATTCTCCTGGCCCACTTTCCTCATTGCGCCCAGAAAATAAATTTCAGCTGGCTCTTTCCTGTTCTAAGTATACGTCTCAATGTTGTTCTTATTTTTGTTACAACTTTCTCGTCGCTTACATGTTCTGTCCCCAGTATTGATCGGTAGAACCTCAGTGTTTCTGGCCTTTTAATTCGTGAAGAGACTGTGCAGCATTCACTGTCATACAGGAGGATTAAATATTATATAGCACTTAAGCAAATATGAGAAACAAAGAAAAGAATGTTTATGTTCTAATACTTTGCTTAGTTTCTGCAAATACATATTTTGCCATTAGTAATTGTTTTCGGGTTTTTGTGTCATATTGTCTGTTACTACAATTGACCGGACAGATCTCTGTACCTGTTTGACGCTCCCATTACGTAGATCACGCCTTAGATTGTCTTTTTTCTTTTGCTGACAACCATTCTTACAGTCAAACTGTTTGGAAAGATTCAAAACAGTGAATTAAAAACAATATCAACTCAAACTTAATAAGCAGGCAGATGAAGCTGTGCCTAAAATATTTTAAAAAAAATGCGCCATGTACATTATTGTATGGCGACAGCACATACAAAACTGACAACATAAGAATCCATAATTTCCTTGTTTTAAAAATCGTATTTGATTGTTAGTAACTAGCAGTATAATGGATGATAAAAATAATTGAAATAGAAATAAACATCACTACTAATAATCCTTGGTGGTTGATTGGTTACTTAGTTTTGTTTAGCGGCATATCAGCCTCTATAGGTTATTTAATGCCGAAATCTAAATAATTTTATGGCTTCAGCTAAATATATTTTGAACGCAATTGTATGCCTTCAACTACACATAAAATGTACTGCTTGTCCCTTTTCATATAAAAATGTATTACTGGTATTTTTACTATAAAAATGTATTTTTATACTTTCATTGTGTTTTGGGGTTCACTATTCGCCTAACAGGTGCTACTATCTCGGGTCAGGGTCCACCTGGGAACAACAGCAAATACGAGGTTGTTCAACGCTCCTCATAAAATCTAATCTCCCGATCAGAGGCCTTGTTGCCCAGTGTAGTTTATCGTCATACTCAGGACTTCCTTGATGGTAATCATTTCCCTTGACCGATTTTTTTTATATTATTATTTTTCAGTTCCTTGTTAATATGACATTTCTTCAGAGGATTTTCTGATGACTTATATGAAGAAATAGAATTATGTTCCAGGTACGAAAGATTGACAATTACTCCATTTTTATCATTTTTTTGTCTTTTAGTTCAAATATTACATAACTGGTGATTAATTCAAAATTTATGACAAAAAAAAAAAAAAAAAAAATTAAAAAAAGGAAAAAGAAAAGATGAATAACAATGTATATTGTTGATCGATTGATTAGATTTTTACGACTTATCAACCCATTCAAGGTTATTTAAAGCCAGAAAATATTTTTAGATTGTATGGATTTTGTTTGGGAGATAATGATTTAATAATACAAGTCTCACTAATTCACCCATAGCTGGGGGTGAGAAAAGCGGTGGATTCATACCTTTCCCAAGGGTATTTACGCGTAACAATTTTGAGCCATTATTCATTACACCACCGACACATCTAAGGTTACGACACCTTGTATTCTCAAGCAGTCACTCATCTAGGTACTGATCAGGCTCGACGTTTCTCAACTTCGATAAGCGTACGAGAACCAATATTTCAACGTGATATAGCCTAATAGCTACTGTGACATGAAAAATAAGAGCTACTGTGACATGAAAACCAGATAAAGGAGAATGTAGCAATAAGGAACAAAATTATTACTATTGAGGATTATTAAATATTGTTATAATATCAAGAACATTATTTTTCTGGCACAAAAGAAACATTAATATATAAAATTGTGTTACCAATATTTTCATTAAAGAGCTTAAGTAACTGTATTTGTCATGACAATAGAAATCCTAACATCTTTGTAAATAAATTTAGTTCTTAGTGATAGCACAGCGGATAGAAAAATCAGCAGGATACACAAAGTTTACAGTTCAAGAATTTGTACTCGGAGTAAAATGTTACGAGGTAGAGATTTCCAATTTTTAAACTTTTTTTCTTGCTTTTCATACATTTTAAATATATTTCTTAACATCATCACACTATAACTGGTTTACAAGACTCTTTTTTTTTTAGGTCTGTCCACTCCTTGAGTGGAATTTAAACCAGTCATATTCATTTCAGCGAAAATTAAAAATGCGTCATTTTGCCATGAAGCTAGGAACCACATAATTATTATTTGTGCGAGAGAGTAGCGCGTAAACGTACACACAGTAACTAAATATGTTTATGCTGTCTCTCTCTCTCTCTCTCTATATATATATATATATATATATTATGCAGACGCATGCATAAAAATATTGCTGCCACATCTGGTCTGTATCTAGAGATTCTTGACAAAACCCAAAGAATCTGCAACCTTATCGGTCCTGACCTGGCATCTCGACTTTAGTCTTTTTCCACCGCCGTAACGTAGCTTCCCTGTGCCCGTTTCTATAAATACTTTCATGGTAATTGTTCTGATGAGCTTTCCTCTTTGGTATCACGACTTCACGAAATTAAGTACAGTACTGAATTGGCAGCTAGGTCTCATCATTTTACTATTAAAATTGCTAAGTATAAGCACAAGGCCTATGCTAATGGCTTCTTCACTCGTACTTATCACTTGTGGAACTCTCTTCCGTCTTCTTGCTTTCCTGTCAACTACGAACTTAAAAATTTAAATGCAACATGAATCCACTTCGGTCTCCACGAATCTTTCTTTCTTTAACGCTTTCTCAGTTTCTTTCATTTTTAGTAGCCCCATGCGTCTTAGTGGCTTTATTGTCTTACTTCGTATGAAGTGATTAGGAAACAAAAAATAAAAGCATATTTAGGAAAACAATTTTCGAGATTAAAGGAGAAAAAATGATTCGATTCTTGTAGACAAGCGGGTTTTCTTTAAGCCACTGAAACGGTAGACAATATAGGTCCTGACCTGGCATATCGGCTAATCACTTTCTCACACACATGATGTGTGTCTCTTCTGTTTTTTCTCCAAATATTTTCATGGCAACTGCTCTGAAGAGATACTTTCACTGGTACCCCCAAATGCATGAATTTAAGCGTACTACTAGGTTGGCATCACGGTCTGACCCTTTTACTGTCGAAACAGTTAAATGTAACTGCCTCTTCTACTCCAACAGCTTCTTCTCTTGCACTTCCCGACAATGGAACTCCCTTCCATTTACTTGCTTCCCTGATAGCTATAATCTTCAAATATTCAAATGTAATGTCATTCTTCTGTTGCTTTGATCTTGAACCTCGTCCTTCTCTTTATTATTTCCTTAAAAAAAAGCAAAACAAAACACTCTTTATTCTGACTTTCTAACACCTTGCGTACAACTGGCACTTCCGCTTTGATTGGGATGAAAAAAACCCAAAAAACTGTTGCCTACGCAAACACGTATACCCACTAAATATAATATAGTGATAAAAATAATTTCGAATGAAAAATTCATTAGTTGCTTTAAAATTACTTTACGTTACTAGTACGAAAATATAATTGGCAAATATATCGACTTCGAAAGGTCTTAAATAAGCCTTTCTTTATAGTAATGGAGGTCATTCCAATAAAGAAAGGCTAAATTCTTTTGTAGCTTAATTGCATATGCATATTTACGCACACATGTATGTCTTTGTTCATGTATACATGATAGCATTTAGAGTCATTTGAATAGTTCGGGTCGAATGAGATTAGAAGCTCTTGAATAATAACAGTAGCAATAAGATATTGACAGAAGACACCGTTATACTTTTAACAATTTCTTTCATGTGAGTTTTAGAAATTATGTGTGACTACTTTTCAGGGTTATACATATCCACAAGTTTTACGAACTCATGACTACAAAAATAAGAAACCACTATCACAAGCTGCGATCAACTTTGACCTCTTACTCAGTGTATACGAATAGATCAGTAACGATATAAAAGTGGATATAACAGAAAGGGTTATATTGAGAGAAAAATGTTTAAAATACGAATATCCACACCGTAACCTTCAAACTGAAACTATTTAGCTTATATTAATACGATTAGCCAAAGAAATTGTTTCCTTCTCATAGACTCCATGATTCAGTCTTATATAAAACGAGATGTAAAAGACAGCCTGTCTCCCCGATGAAAGAGGAATAAAATCGCCAGTGCCATACACGGTCATGTAAGTTGCATACTACCTTAGGACCAAATGAATGCCTGTAGGTGGGCATGTAAAAAATCTGTATAACTGACCGAGGCACACATAAAAGCAAGTTTTTTTTCTTTGAAAGAAAAATGGATTACGGACGGCGAGGAATATGTTAAAACGAGTCAGCTGTGAGGTTCAAGGACAAAGACGCCGCAATTAGAATTGTGAAACAGATTGATACAGATATTTCGGCAGTTTACCCGAAGATCTGTCAGAGATCATTAATGGACGTTTCTCCACCTAAGAGTCATCACTTCAACAGCCTTTTTTTTTCTTCTTTTTAACATGTCCGGCACACCTTTCTGCTTCCGAGAACGCCCTGAATCCACCAGCACAACGTCTCTTCCCGCATACGTACACCTCTATTGTGGGTCGCGCTGAATTCACATTTTACCGTGGGACGCGACTGGCACTACGGACTCTCCACCTTGTCTTTTTTCCCCCCGAACAATTCCATAACAAACGACCTGGCTCCCCGCATCGAAAGCACGTAAAAAAAAAAAAAAAAAAAAAAAAAATCATCAATGTGTGAATGGATAATTATCCTACCTCTGCACTTGAAACCGTTACCCCTGTAACCAGGTTTGCAGTCACATTTATAAGAACCTTCAGTGTTGAAACACTCTGCGTTCACATCACACTTGGATTCACCGGTCAAACATTCATTTGTATCTGTAGAAAAAGAAATGTAAATATTAATAAAAAACAAACATCCAGATATATATATATATATATATATATATATATATATATAAATGTAAATATTAATATTTCCCTGTCTCCAGTATATCCCGCGAGTCAAAATTTCCACGACTTCTTTTCGCATATGTCCCAGAAATTTCAACTCTTTTTGATCTGATGTATAATTTTCATTTTATCTCTATTTTCCTTAAAGGTTTTTCGTTGTTCACATGTTCCGTCCAGCGTATTCTCAACATCATTGTGTGTATATATAATTATTTATTTAAAAATTATAACAAATATGCTATAAAATCACTACAAAAATAGCCATTTTGTTTCAACACCTCTGGTGTCTTATCAAGTGATGATGTTGAATTTATTCTACAATCTACATTCAACATCACTTGATAAGACACCAGAAGTATTGAAACAAAATGGCTATTTTTGTAGTGATTTTATAACATATTTATGTTATAATTTTTAAATAAATAATTATATTCGCTCTACTCTGTATTGAGCACTCTTTTAAGAATAGTAATTGTTGGTTATTGGAATTTATTCCGTATACACCAATCATATACTTGGGGATAAATATATATATATATATATATATATATATATATATATATATATATATATATATATATATATACTAATATGTAATTTGTAGTGATTATTCCAAAGATAACTTTAATCCAATGAGAGCTCGTAAGTTACCGAGCAATTTATGATAAATTAAGAGAATACCTTAAAAATCCATTTGTGTTATAATTTATTACATGAATATTGTTATATTCAGACAGAATATTTTTTAAAGAAATAGAATCAATCCATCCAGACAAATATACCGGGATAAAAAGGGGAAAAAGAGAGAAAAAAAAAAAGGGAAGAAGTAAGAAATAAAGGATGAGCTAATAGCAAAAATAAATTGACATAGAAAAATTTCCTTAAAAGAGTTTACATAAAGAGAGAAAAAGTTAATATATCAGGTAAGGGATAGGAAGTTAAGTGTTACAAGAATGTGCCTAAAATCAGCGAAAGTGAGGTCAGATTAGCCAGCATCATCATCACATAATACTATAATCATCATTGTAAACTAATAGTAATAAAAACTGTATCCAACAAATAAAATATAAAATAAATAAAAAAAAAATTAAAAATCGAAAAATCAATAAATAAAGCTAATATATTTAAATAATTATAATGAACAAATTTAGAATATAAAAAATTGGATAAAGATAAAAATAAAGATAATAGTAATAAATAAGTAAAATATAAAATATTAAATTAAAAATTATGAATGATGTCAGAACCAACAATTATACACACACACACGTGTGTGTGTGTGTGTGTGATAAGCAACATAACTAAATACATACATATGAATACACGTACACACATGTTTTTACCCATATAAAATAAGAATCAACATTTCAAGTGTATATCCTTCAAAGCCAATGTTTTTAGAGAATTCTAAATTTGTTATGTCGACACTTGAAAATAAGTTCATTTCTTTGATTCAACAATTGACCAGCATTTTACAATTGATAGTTCTTTCTTCCCACTTTTCTTTACCACCTTGTCTAGGAGGTCGTGTAATTTTTTTTTTTTTACTGTTTCTACCATTAAAATAATGTCAGCTGCGTTTCTTATATTGTTAAGATTGTGCCCATCGATAATAAATCCTGGTATGATAACCTCAATGCAAAGGTTGAATAAATCCGGTGTAAAAAGAGACATCCTTGCCTTACGGAACTTTTTATTTTCGTGTAGTCACCCGGTTCATTTTCTATCCGTATGCACCCAATATAAGTTCAGATTTATTTTAACATCTTTTCCTAGCGGTCTGCTCTATCGCTATTTCCATGGCCTGTGTTCTGACTAGCTACGTTCCTTAGTCTCACCACACATAACCTTTGCAACTAGAACCCGCCAGGCTAGGTACAAAAGGGTGACTCATCCTCGTTCCATTCGTATTCCAACAGTAAGTAAATTCAGACAGATTCTTCCCAAGAACATCTGTTTCGTGGAACAGACTCCCAGCAGGATGTTTTCCTAACCGCTATAATCTTGACCTCTTCAGCGTTATCTTTCCTGCATAAAGCCATGGACACTTCTTGCTTGAACTTACGCTCACACAACATCACACAGTAATCCTCTACCTTGGGTGGCTTTTGTAGTGAGTGAATAAAGAAATGTTCAACTAGTTTCTTGTGCCGTAGATTCAGTCAAACTTTTTCCTTTGTTAAATCAATTTTAACTGATACTTATTTTCACATATATTGTGACCGTTCATATTTTCTTGACTTCAGATGAAAACTTGGAAGTTTTCCAACATATTTTAGCGAAAAATTTATTTCTCCAAATTAGAGTTTTAGTTATATTGAAAAAAACAGGTATCAGTTTAAACTGACGCCAAGAGGATATGGTTGAAATGCCTCATTATTTTTCAGGGATATTTTGATGGATTGATTCGTTTTCTACAGGTTAACCCTTTGTAGGTTATTTAAAGCTAGAAAAATATTTCTTTTTAGATTGTAAGAATTTTTGAGGTAATGGTTTACAATAAAAGTTAACCCATAGCTAAGGGGAGAAATGAATTCATACCTTTCCAAGGTTATATGCGCGTAAGGGAATATAACGAATCCATTGGGAATTGGAACTCCGATGAACAATTTCGAGCCATTATTTATTGCACCTCCCGCACATCCAAGCTAACAGCACCTAGTATTCCCCAGTGGTCACTAATCTAGGCACCCGGCTCGATGTTGCTTAAGTTCGATGATCGTACGTGAACCGGTGTTTCAACATGATGTGGCCGTACGTCTCAGATATTAAAGAACAAGATCTATTGATACAAAAGAATTTACTTTATCTGTTTGTTTATAAAATTAATTGTTTTCTTATTCTTCACACACATACATACATTATTTTATATATATCTCCGACGTATGAAGACATCACATCTGGTAAGTGCCTAATTGTTCCTAGATCTTTGCATGTTCCAGATGTTCAGTAGCATTGTGTGTATAAAATAAAGGACAGGAAGAAAACGAATCTAATTAAAAAGCAACCACACAGGTTGTTGGAAACGTATCGTATTTCTGAAATAATGTATATTTGACTGGGTCAGTTGATGGTCAGAAGTCTAGCAAATAAAAGAAACATACACAAACAGAGAAAAAAGGATGTGACGGTGCCTTTTCATTAGCTCGTGAATTGACAAACCAGCAATTAGTGAGAAGTTGAGATTTTCTGGCGAGAAATACTAGACAAAATCTTATTAGCGACAATAAAAATAATCAATACATGCCATATGCGTTGTGCTATTTAATATTAAAAGATATCTTGGTGAAAAGTCGGCCGATTTAACTTTCAGTAAATAGACAATGTGACATTGGTGCACTTACTTGATAGCCGTAGAGAACAAGTGACGCAACCGATACGGCCCACCACAGAACAACGGTTAGCATCGCCAAACACCAGTTTTGAGCTACATACTTAACCACATACGATGTCGTGACTTTGTTCAATTCTACTTTAGTCAAGAATGACTTGTAACAATGAAATCAGGACCGTTTATCTTCAGGTACGTACTACGGTGTCATAAAACTTGGTAATGCGACCAAATTAGGTGTTTTATTTGTTGCCTTAAAATTTTTCTAATTTAACTGTCGTCGTCACTGCAGCGAAAGCGCAATTAGGCAGTAAATGTGGAAGCATTGCCATTGTCTTTTTACGGCTTATCAACCCTTTTGAGGCTACTTAAAGCCGAAACATTTGTAGATTGTAAGAATGTTTTTAGGAGATAATTTTCTGATACAAGTCTTACTATTTAACCCGTAGCTAAGAGGAGAAAATGTGGATTCACACCTTTCCGAAAGATATTTATACGCAAGTGAATATAACGAAATTGACTGGAATTTGCTCTTCGATTTCTCATTCTGAGCCTTTATTCATTACACCACTCGCACCTCCATGCTTACAGCACCTGGTATTCTTGAATGGTCATCCATCTAGACACTAACCAGGTTTCCTGTTTGCTTCGGCAAATCCACCGTCGTTATCAGAGTCTTGATTCTGCAATTGGTGGCTTTTGAAATCACCAAAGTCCCGAGGCACCCAACTCAAAAGGTTCCTAGTAGATATTAAATTCAAATCAAACCTCTTACATTTCCTGGCGGAAATCACTAAAAAAACAAAAATATCCGGTTTTTTTTTATGTCTCTTTTTATTCATTTTATTTATGCTAAATTTATAGCCAAGTTAGCAAAACTAACTAAAATTAGCTTGAAAACGTTAATAACAAATCTTGAAGCGATTCTATCATTTGTCGCTGAAATAGGACAATAGGAGACAGAAATAAATGGATGAAAAGCAATATTTTTATTTAATTTACCGTAGCATCCAACACCATTGTCTTCTTGCATGGAATAGCCGATATCACACTTGCAAGTGAATGAACCCTGGGTGTTGACACATGTGCCGACTCGACAGATATCAGGATTTTCACATTCATCGATATCTAGAAAAGAATGTAGATGAGAGATTTATATAAGATAAAATAATTCTCGAAATAGACAGTTTTTCCTTCAATAACAAAACATCATAATAGCTTTTAACAGGTTCAACAGTATAATTTCCTTAGTTTGTTTAATTCGAATACCCCAAGAATTAAGTCAAACTTAAAAAGGCTTACAATTTTGATCATAAGTGATATTTATTCCTTGTTAATTTTGATATCTTTGCTGGTGACATATTCATTAATATTTTATAGACTGGCTTATGTGGCAAGCTCTCTCAGTTTAAAATACTATAAAAATCTGTTTCAAATTGTCAATATTTTTTTCAAATAATATTTCATCTTGCTTTTGCTCATAATTCCTTAGACTATCTTTCTCCGGTGGTTACTAAATAACTTAACTCAGAGATAAGTGTCTGGAGACAGATGCAAATTATTTATTCGAAATTTAGGAAGATTGATATTTTTTTTCATCAGAGAAAAATCAAATCAAATCTGGAAAATAAAATGAATAACTTATAAACTTCTTTTAAAAAGCGATATTTATTTTAATGGAAGTCAAATCCGAATTATATTGGTCATTGTCGTGATTCACCTGAGGTCTCATTCAAAGTAAATCAAGAGGATTTCTTACCCAGGCACTGCTTGTTGTCACTTGATGATCGCAATCCATCCGTGCAAAGACAACTGTAGGCTCCGTCTGTGTTCGTACACACACCACCTCCGCAGGTATCCTCCCGTTCACGACATTCATCGACATCTAAAAAAAGGCAGAGATGGTAGATATTGCATTGGTGTCATATAAATATTGCACAAATAAAATAGATATGAAAGACAGAAGTGGGGGGAGATACTTCTAGGAAATTAATAAAGAACTCGAATATAAGGAAAGAATAACAGGTCTTAATTCTGCATTTGGTGGCTTTGAGGTCACCAACGTCTCGACACATCTAGCTCTTGATGTTCTGAGGTGATTCAGAGTACAAAGCTGACCTTCTTATTTCGTAGAGTGTGGCTAGTACATATTTGTGTTACCACAGGCATTTACTAAGAAACCGAAGTAGGTAAACTTCCGCGATCCAACCGAGATCAATGAAAAATATAACGTAATAGATAATATAAAATCACATATCGATAGTATTGAAGAAAATTGATGTTTTGAGGGTTTCAAGGATGGTGACATGTTTGAACAAACAAAACTAATCAAAATTTATTTATTTTCCTTGAAGTAAATACTAAATAAATCGATTTGTATTTTTTGTAGCTTAACCCCTTTTCAGGTTATTTAAAACCAGAAAATATTTTTAGATTATTATTTTTAGATAATTTTAGTGATACAAGTCTTACTAATTAACCCATAGCTGGAGGAGAAGAGGTATTCGTACCTTTCGCAAGGATATTTGCGCGTAAGTGAATATAACGGACACAATGGAAATTGGAACTATGCTCTCAAATTAACAATTCCGAGCCATAACCCATTACACCAACCGCACATCCAAGCATACAGCAACTGGTATTCCCAAACGATCACCCATCTAGGTACTGACCAAGATTGGTGTTGCTTAACTTCGGTGATCTTACGCGATGATTCAACGCGAGGTGGACGTAACCATTGATTGACTGAAGATTTTGCGCGGTTATTTTGTGTTAATGATATTTTAGTAGATAATAGACTTTAAAATTTTTTTCCAGAGCGACAAAATCGACTTTAATTAAAATTGTCGAAATGACTGAACCTGACCGGGTCGCGTGGATTGAATTTGCGTCAAATAAAGAAATTGGCGTTATCAACACTTTCATTTCTTCAGTGTGAAAGCATTGTTGCCTGGCTATACTGGCCAGTTTAGGAGAAAATGGGAAATTGCAATTTACTGAATATAAATTACCATAAACACGCTAATCGACACTTTTCATGTGTCGACTAAACGACACCCCCCCAAACATATTGGGTGCTAAACTAAACGACACCACCCCAAACATATTGCGTGCTAAACTAAACGACACCACCCCAAACATATTGCGTGCCCGACACCAAAACATATTGCGTGCTAAACTAAACGACACCACCCCAAACATATTGCGTGCTAAACTAAACGACACCACCCCAAACATATTGCGTGCTAAACTAAACGACACCACCCCAAACATATTGCGTGCTAAACTAAACGACACCACCCCAAACAGATTGGGTGCTAAACTAAACGACACCACCCCAAACAGATTGGGTGCTAAACTAAACGACACCACCCCAAACAGATTGGGTGCTAAACTAAACGACACCACCCCAAACACACAATCGTCATATCGTATACATTTAGTTGTGACGCATGTACTTGGTATAACCTCATCAGCCTGGGTTTATTGGGATTCGCATATTTATAACGCCACATCACTATGAAAATAATTATAAAAAGATTAATCATTCCCGTGTTAAACTAAACATAAAAATGTAGTTTCGAACTAGACTTCATAGCAATTACATTTCTCAGCGCAGTCGTTTGCCTCATAATAATCATGTGCTGTGATTATTTAGGCAGGCTATTTTAATTCAAACAGGTTTGGTTAAATAATTTAGATATATGTCGATTAATTTTCGTTGTGATCCTTTCATGTTCCCGGATTAATTTTTCAGTAGACTTAGAAAATTGAGTAAGAAAAATACCAAAATTTTCCTTCGAATAGTTTTTATTTTCCCCAAGTACTTTGAATCTCATCTGAGTCCATATATCAATTTAAATGTACTTTGGGGGATTGTTCGTTGGCTTTAGTACGACGATGCTAACAAAAAACCCCCAAAAAACTTACATTTTATTTGGCTGAATATAGCTCAATCTATCAGCACTTAAAGGAACACTCTTGCTCACGCTCACAGATTAGACGGATACTAGTTGAAAGTACATTTATATTACATAAAAAATAACAAGCCCAAATTACAAATCCTTGAAGCCCTTTATATAAAAAGAGTTAAAGCTCAAAATAAATAAAGTCAACTATGAGTATAGCAACAAAGTCCTTAAGTGCTTATGAATTTTTATATATATATTATATATATTATATATATGTATGTATGAGAAAAAGCCAAAAAGTTACTTCCCTTATATTGGAAAAAAAATCCAAAGAACACGTGAACTTTGAAATCTAGAACGCTGCAATAACCCCACCAAAAAACAAAAAACAAAAAAAAACAAAACAAAAACAAAAAATAGTTGAAATGTTTTAAATTCACAGAAACACACATACATACACACAGACAACTTAACCCCCTGAAGATAGTCTCAAATGAGGTTGAAAGTGCTTGGGGAAAATAAAATATTCGAAAGAAAATTTTGGTATTTTTCTTACTCAATTTTCTAAGGCTACAAAAAACCTCACCGGCGAACTTGAAAGGATCATGACGAAAATTAATCGACATGTCTAAATTATTTAACCAAACATTGTTTAAACATTATTTATAATGGATACTCATATTTGAATAGATGCTTCGTTTTTACTTATTTATCAAACAGTATATTTATTTATTTCAATTTACCGACCTGAATATTCAAGAAATATTGTTAGAAAAATAAGCGCCTTCCGGCAGTATTCGAACCTGCGTCCCCTAGATCTCCTGGTGAAACAAAGCCCGAATAGTACATATGAACACATATTTCCAAGTTTTCTAACTAAATCCGCTGTTTCATATCCTAACGCAGACAAAGAATTTTTAGGAATGGATTTTTCATTTATTAATCAGACATATTTTTAATTTACGTTTGTTTAAACGTTATTTTTAAGGGATGCTTATTCGAGCAGATGTTCGGTTTTTATTCATTTATTAAACAGTGTATTTATTTTCTTCTACTGGCCTGAATATTCGAGAAATATATTGTTAGAAATCATGCATTTACATGAATATGAGAATGTGTATATGTGTACGAGCGATTTAGTGTGTGTGTGTGTGTGTGAGTGAGAGAGAGACTGTGTGTGTGTGCGAGATAGAAAAGTGCAACAGTAATTTACCTTGACAGGATTTCAGATCAGGCATAAGCATGTATCCCATCTCACATCCACATTTGAAAGAACCGGGTAAATTGATGCAAAGAGACATACAGTCTCCATTATTAACGGCACAGTCATTAATATCTGCACAAAGAAAGAACAATCGCTAACACAGAGAAACTGAAACATATCAAGACAAAACAAAACAAAAAAAAGATAAATGCAACTAATAACATGAGGGCAATATTCAACAGCTACTAATTAGACAAGGCAATCTGGTACATTTAACATTCGGTTCATTTAATTTCATTTTTCTTCCCTGTAAATTGGTTTAATTACTGTATTAGACAACATATAAGACCCTACCAACCTCATTTCCATGCTAATATTTTCAATATGATAGATGCATAGGCTGCATCTAAGCACTCGTTGTTTATGGTGTCTCAGTTAATATAAACATACCAAATACCTCATATTCATGTATAAGATCCGGAAGATATTTTTTAGCCATTTTATGGGAGGAAAATATGGTTGGAGGTTGCAACAATCCGTCAAATACGATATTATCGAGTACAGAATTCGTCCAACATAATATTCGCACATTATATCACTTTCGATGGACATTTACTCGAAACGCCTTCAGTATTGTCCCGTCGCCAGTCTTGATATTTGCACATAATTATAAATAAGAGAAACTGCTAGTAAAACCACTTTTTATGCCTGTAATCCAATATGCGAATACTTTTAAGTCATTTGAAACAAAATATTGACGTATAAAGTTTGATTAATTAACAATTGCTGTCTTTTTTAAAATTTTATTCTTTTTGGTTTTATTAATTCATTTTGCTCAGTGCAATCTTAATGAAAAATTTATCGACCGAAAAGTCAATACTAAGAAGTTTGAGGATGAGTCAGTCTAGTGCAATACGTAATACGTTTGGGCGATCATATCTTCGATTCCTGATAGACCAGGCACCTCGACGTGGTGCAATTGTCAGCAAGCTTATCTCACTAGAACAATTACGATTGAGTAGTGAATTCGATCCTCGCTGGGTGTCTCATAATTTCGGCCTTGTGTCACATCTAATCCAAGCCTAGAAAAATCACCATGACTAACCAAGCATAAGATGTTCAGTATTGTTTCATTCTGCGGTAGATCGACTTTTAACCAAATGTAAACCCATAACTGGAGAGAGAAGAAATGGATTCATACCTTCTCCAAGGGTATTTGCGTATAACTGAATGTAGCAAAACCGACTGAAATTCGAAAGCTGCTCTCCGATTACTCATTCCGAGCCGTTACACCACATAGCTCAGGATGGGGATATTAGTACAAAAATCTCAACAGTTAATGATAATAGTTCATTTAATAAAATTAAAACATTCATTTTGATTCTTTTTTAGAATTTACTAAATGACAACGACCATCGTTGCTTTGGTGAAAATAGTTCGACCGATGTATTCCGGACTAACGTTATTTAAAGTTTTGGGGTACGGAGGAGAAATGGTTTTTATTATTACCTGCATTATTCGTTATTATAGTATCCCTACGTTATTTGTTTTAAAAACAACACTGATTGCAGTGTTGTGGTCTAAATAAAAGTCAGAATATCCTGTGTTATTTCCCTTCAGGATACGAGAAATTATGATTCTCTACACTTTCCTTTTTTGCTGCTGTCAGGATTCATACAGGAATAAGTATTACTTTATCTACCATGTCATTGTTCGTCTATTCATTTGCTCAAGCATGAGTAGGCTGGTTGCTACTTTCCTCTGAATCCATTATTGGTAATGCGCTCTAAAAGTGTTAAGTTCTCCAAGCCTGTCTTTGCCAGTAGTCGGAATCATTCATAGAAAAAAATTCCGTTATTTCGATATTTAAAACATCTTGATATTAATCTTTTGGTTAAAGATGAAGACGCGGAAGCATTTGGGAAGGGGAATAACGAACATTAAACAGGTTATATACTATGGCTGATATGATAGAAATAAATACTTACCAATGCAAGAGGTTTTGGATGGATTAGGCTTATATCCATTGAAACAGCTGCACTGATAGCCTCCCATGTAATTAGCACACACGCCATTGGAACAGACAGCGCTGTCGATGGAGCATTCATCAACATCTAAAGAAAAAGAAAATATCTGTGATAATGGTTGCATCGAATCAAACAGAAAATACACGCAGTTCATGAACGCAAACCGATAAACCAAGTTGAAAGAAAAATGGACGCTATTTTATGAAGTAGAGAGGAAGAAATATACAAAATAGATGAAAAAGTGAAGAAATAAAAGACAAATGTGAATGATATATGTACACACACACACACACACAGTGCGATGGATAAATTGCCGTCTAAATTCCAACAGCCACCCTCTTGACCCAGGGCAGCACTACCTCCTCAAGGCACTTGCTATAAGCCTCCGTGTTGAGGCTGAGACCATGTGCGAAGATGAATGGAGGCATAACGTCGCCATCACTAGTGGTCATCCAAAAATCTTCGTTATCACCATTAGACTCATCCAACTCTTTCCGAATTCTCCGCACTGTCCTCAGATTGACACCAAAACACACTGAAATCTTTCGTATTGGCGCGAATGCGAAGCAGTATAGCATGTTTCCAAATTTCAGGTGGAGTTGCGTTATGGTGGTCTTTTTCTCACAGACTGTGCCCAGCTGACCCTACTATACTGTGCCCTCGATCAAAAACAACGCGCAATTTACCCATCATGTGTGTGTGTGTGTGTACGTGTATATATATATATATATATATATATATATATATATATATATGTGTGTGTGTGTGTGTGTGTGTGTGTGTGAAGAATTAATTTATTTTAATCCGAAAGTTTTTATTACTTTGTGGTTGTAGGTAGACAGATTTTAGATACTTACAACCACAACCGGTGCGACTTAAGTTATTTTTACTCTCACATAAAACACCTTCGATCAACATACGGACAACTACCAGACACAGATGAAAAATGTTCACTAGACTCTCAAATGCGCACACACTATACATTATCAACCGAACCCTGCACAGATCAATTAGAAAGGTGATACACTCAAATTATAGACACAAACGCTACTTCACAGAGCAGATACGTGAAGTTTGCTGAACCAATGAAAAAAAGAACAGAATTTTTTCTCCTCCATATTTCATATTCTGATGAAGCTTAAATAAAAGCGAAATATGTTAAATTTTAAAAGCTTCCTATTTGTTCCTTATCTTATCATTCTGTCGATTCTAATCCACATTTGATTATATATATATATATATATATATATATATATATATATATATATATATATATATATATATATATATATATATATATACACACAGAGGATGTATCAAAAATACAAATTTTAGGGGCAGGTTCCTCACACCAAAAAACAAGGAAAAAAAACCTTATAAACATGTCCGCATTTCCTTCGCTTTTTGAGTTAAGTTAACAGAAAGTTTACGGTAGATGGTTTTGTGTTGTTATGTAGACGAGGTTATATTTGTCATTATGTACATTTGTGGCTAGTCTGTCTTCAACGTTAAAATGTGTGTAATAGTGAGTTAACGGAGATGTGTTCCGTTTAACAATGGCAGGATATTCATATTGTCAGCAGGCAGATATGATTTTTAAATACGGCCTCACGTATGGTAATAAACACGAGGCTGCACGGCTGTATCAGATTGCGTTCCCAGACTGAAGGCAGCCGAGTCATCCAACCTTTGCTGCTGTTTATCGTCGCGTTGCTGAGACAGGATCCGTGGTACCACAAACTATGGATCGAGGAAGACGGATCCGCTCGTACGCCTAATCCCGAAGAACACATTCTACAGGCTGACGGAGACGATCTAGGAATCAGCACACGTCAAGTGGCCCTAGTATGTCGTACATCTCATAGTACCTCATAGAGGGTACTTCAAGAGCAGCTCCTTTATCTGTATCATTTGCAAAGTGTTCCATTTGCCGTGAATTTTCTTTAAACTTTAAATCAAAAACGAAGGTTTTGCGGACATATGTATATAAAGACTTTTGTTCTTGTTTTGGTGTGAAGAACCCGGCCTAAAATTTGTAAACGTATTTATGATACACCGTGTGTGTGTGTTATGTATTAGAATTGCAGGGAATACATGGAGTGCCTCAGCCTTTAAATATAAAGTTGACGCTCGGTGTATGGAGATGAACTTAACCGATCTCATTCAGTTTTTTTTAACATTTTTCTCTTTATCAATATTGTTTTTAATTAGCCCGCATTATCGGCAATACTTTTTTAAAAAATAAAATAAGTAAAAAACAGAAAAAGATATTTTGGGTGATCTAGAATGGAAATTTACCATAGAGGATTCCGAAATTGAGTACTTTCAGTACTTACTCGTTTTAATAAATTTCTTTCTCTTTTCATAAAAAAAAAAATAATCAAGCTTACCTTTGTCTTTCAAGAGACCACAAGCAGAACATTATTAAGGATCGAACTCACTGTTGCCCAATTTGCTAATCATTTCTTCACTTACAAATCTGTTCGTAATTTCATTACTGAAAATATTACGTATTACCTATTGGTGCCAGAGATCAGTATTCGAATTCAGGTAGAATTTCAATTACCGATTTTCAAGGCAGACAAGCCCTCCTCACTTGGATAACTAGTATAAGATAATCTTATCCACACTCTTAGCTAATCTCCTATCGCAATAAATTTTGTCATTATCTTTATTTTGCACTAATTTATTGTAACTGGTGCCCTCGGAAATATCGTAATTTCGAGTGAACTCTCAATTCAATCCATGCAGATTGTTTTCGTTCTGTTGTCCGTGCTTAGGGGAGATAAATCGTATTAATTATAATTTATTATAATTATAATATTTGATAATTTGTCCTTGTAATATCGCTTCTTTAAGGATATGGATTTTATATACCTATTCCAGGATAAAAATTTATAAATTTAAGATTTATATTCAGTCGCTTAAGATGCCCACTTAGCAGAATTCTGAAAAAAGCTTAACGTCAGTTCTTTCTTGATCAAAGACTACCATATCGTATTTAGTTCTGTGCTAGACATATTGAAGGGGTTTTCAGAGTTTAGAATGTAAGCGTATTTTTGAACTCTCTTGGTTCTTCAGTGTTACTATCTTAGTTATAGACGAAATTCTGAGAAAGATACATGAAGACCGAAATGTATAACGGTCGAAAGTTGGTGATTTTAACGACCAAATAAAAACATCAGTATATTATAAGGATAATTCCTCATCGCAGAAATTCAGACAAACTGTCAATATCGATAAAAGGAAGAGATAAGCATGACGGAAAGACGATAGGTGTTAGAATTGTATACATTTCAGATTACAGAATTGATTGTATTAGCATACCTTTACATGTCATCTTGTCTGGGGAGAGTTCGTGACCCTCAGGACATTCGCAGTGGAAGCCTCCTGCAGTATTTACGCAAGTCCCTCCACGGCAGGGAGCGGGCTGACGTCTTACACACTCATCCACATCTAAAATGAAAATTTATGAATTAAGAAATTAAAAGTGGCAATAGAATAAATATTTTAGGAATGACATTCAGGCTGCTTCTCCCTGAAGTCATTAAACGTTTTATGCAACCCATGATATCACGATCAGTTTTTATTAAATAAGTCTACGAAAATCTACCCCCCCGTTGGTTATATATCCAGTGACACTGTAAATAATAAAAGCACATATAGAAATTAATTGGAAATTATTTTACTGTAGAAATGCAATGCAAATTATATTAATCAGAGGATGATTCGTTAAACAAATATGTCAAAACTTTTATTCCCTTGAAAGATTATGCGGTGTTTTGTTTTTATTTTAATTGGAATCACCCCAAGCAAAGAAGTAATACCAATAAAACACAAGGGGTTACAAGGTGTAGAGGAATTAGGAACAGAAATATTAATGATGAGCAGAAAAGCGAAGGGAGTAATCAGGTGGGCAATAGATAGCCACTGACATTGCATTTAACTTTTTGCAGATTAAAGTTAGGTGGGAAGCATTGAGCCGGAACTGAGTCCCACAAGCGAGAAGTGCGCGAAAAGTTAGTATAGAATTTACGACTACATTTAACCAGCTCAACTGTAAATTGAAGAAATCTCGACGCCAGTCTAGTGCTGTGTTTAAATTAAAAAAAAAACTCTAGGCACCATAGTGAAGAGCGATATTTATTTGTATTTACAAAATGTGGCACAAGGCCAAAATGGGGAAAGATGGTCTTCTGTCTTGACTTTAAACTTAGCTAGCCACAAACACTGACCCAAACATACAAACAATATTCCTAACCCCAAAACAATGAATTCTTTCTTACTACATCCACCATAATATCTCATTGTCTCTATGAAAATCCTAACTAGTCCCCATATGTATAATAGCGAAGAACTTATTCGAACAATTACCATGAAAGTATTTATAGAAAAATCAGGCAACCTTACAGCGGCGAGAAAGTGACTGAAGCCGAGCCGCCAGATTATGACCAATAATATTTCAGATTCTTTTTTGGATCTTTTCACGGAGCTCAAGGTAAATAGCAGGGGCATCAGACTATATGTTATTGATGGATTTTACATGTTAACCCTTGTTGGGTTATTTAATGTAGAATTTTGTGTGAGGCATTCAGTGACAATCGAATTCACTACTTAATATTAATGGTCAACAATCCTAGCCCAGTCACGTTACCTTATACCAGCGTGCATCGATAAAGCATTAGATATAGTTGTGGTGAAATAGGATTAAGGAATTCTAACATACCCTTGGCTAAGAGGGCATTAGGGGATTGATACGAGAGTGCCTCGAACTCCAAAACAATCAAGTCGGAGCTATCTCCCTCAGAAGGAGTATGCGTCAGAAGCGACCTGCACCCGACTGCACTTTTTGCGATCAGTGGGAAGTGTGTTGAAATAGTACCAAGGAATTATAACTTAACCGTGGCTAAGAGGCCAAAAGGTCTCGCATGATCGGTCGGAGTCGCCATTTGCAATTCAGGTAAAGCGCATGCGTGGTTCTAGCGTTTTAAAAACTATCCTTAATTTGCATGCATGGTCAAAAGCTTGAATAAAAGGTGAACCACACAGGGAATGAGTTACAGTTTGACCTGTGCTGGACAGGACTTGTTGCGACTATTAGATACAATAGTTATTAGCTGAATGCTGACTGTATAAAGTTCTATGTTAATATTTCCAACAGAATTAAATGCATGAACAAGGAAGTGAATTATAATGAAAAGATGTTTTGTGTAAAATAAATGTCTTCATCTTAATCCACGGATAGTGAAATACTGAATTCGAACTTAATATACGTTTCGAATTCTCTAATCGCTTATTTCATATATATATATATATATACATATATATAAGATGTTCGAGTATTTTTGTTATATTTTACAGATGACCAGTGAATTGGTAAAAAAAAATCTATGGTTACTGAAGTGTAACTTGAATCAGCGAAGATGAAAAAAAAAGATTGTGCTTTCATATTAATATTTAAATGTTTTCATATTAAATATTATATATTTCATATTAAACAATTATCATTAATAATATACCAAATAATTATAGTCATATGAACAGTACAATTAAAGATAAAACGTTAAAGGCAATTAAAACTATGTAATAGATTTTACTGTACTTATGATTAATCGGTGATAAACATTGTGTATTAAATTTTTCTTGTATTTAGCTGAGACAGCTACTCCGTGAACTGTAAATGAATACAAAATTAACTCTTTGACCGCGTTGTCAGATTTAGTTATAGATAAATATACATTACCACAGTAATTGTTCTACATAAAAAAGATCAGAACATTCGAGTAGCCAAATTACAAATGGCTGCCATCACAATAATATGATATAACAATATTAATGCTCCAATATGTTTGCTTTACAAGATGGTTACCTTATTTAGTTTTTTTTTTAAAATGATTATTTGTCTATTTTAACTATTCGTAAGAACGAGTTTAATACATTTTATTCATTAATATGATTAATGTTGGTGATATTAATAGTAGCAGCAATAATAATAGGAAGAGACAAAAGGGAATCAGGAATATTCACAGACTGAAATTACACAAGTCGCTCGTGAGGATAGATTTGCAATGTTAAAATAATTAATTCGTCTCCCAACAAAAACTAATTCGTCAGCTTTTGCAGTGCAAAAATAAGTAAATTTCTTCTATTTGAATGTAAATATTTCTTGTCCCGGTTGGCCGCATTTTTCTTTCTAATCCTAAACGTCTGTTCACCGACAGCAGAAATTAGAGAGAAAAAAAAAAAAAAAACTACTCTGGAAATGCTTCTAAAGCATCGGACATCCATCATCCTTCCTCATACTTTTTTCTCTTTCATATATTCATTTTATGTTGTTGCAGCTGGTCGACAAGCGACGCAATAGTTTAGTGCAGTAGCCGTAACAATTTAAAAAAAAGGGAGATAACCATTTTTTACTGCTCCATCTCGAATAGATGGGCGTGTAATTAAAAAAAAAAAATGTAATCCATTTGAAATCCGAAATTGTCAACACTGTTAAAGCAGTTTTCTATTTAAAACGTTTCTAATAATACTTATTTAAACGATGTACTATATTCACAAGCGATTTAAAAGGATTCTTAATTTTTATTTTGGGCTTTGTAGTAATTTGGTCTATTTATTGAGATTGTTAAGCCTATATTTCTGTCCTTGAAAGAAACTCCAAATGCTTGAAAATGTATAGAGACGTTATAAATTGATGCATTCCAACCAGATTTGTTGTTTTGTATCTAAAGTTGCAGCGACATTAATGTTGTGTTGAAAACAACAAAGAAATGATTATTTATATTATTTACCGTCTGAATATTGTCCTCATTTTTTTTATATTATCACAACGTTTCAGTCGTTGTACCCTCTGATCATCAGGTTCTTATCGATCTGGGTAAGCTTTATCGAATATTATCTCTCTATTATTTAAGCTACGCCCGTAGATTTGTTCTCGTTCCGTTGTACATGTCTAGGTGAATGCAACGAAGCGGGACATGTAGCGTCAGCAGCTTGGAGAATAGGTTTAAGGCTCCAAGTACTAGACTCTGGATTGACATTGACCGAGTAGATTAAAACGTTGTTTCGTGAAGCTGGTGACATACTAATTGCGAGTTAAATCTCTAGACTGGGTAGTGCAGACATAGGCTCAGCGGAAAAGGGGGCGATCAATAACTGAGCACTACGAAATAAAAACAAGATATTCCTAGTAATAGTCAGAGTTTGAATAATCTCAATAAAGAATAACTTCTCAGATCCAAAATTCAGACAGAAAATCCGAATGAGTCAATAGCAACAAAAGCTCATCTCAACCATGCAGACAAAGTATAAGCAAGAATGCATCTTTTATAGGTACTAAGTGCTGTAATCAGTAAACTTGTCCCAGACTAGTTACCATCTACTTCATAAACTCAGGAGCACGAAACGTTACAATAATACTAGTTTTAATATTGATGCTTTTCTGCATTTTAGCTAGAAAATGGAAACTAACATAGGAACATTTGAAATTTCTAGAGTACATAATGAGGTAAAGCGGCTTAGAAAATTTGACTCTCTTAGGTTATAGAGAAAGCAAGAGGGGGCAGATGAAAATAACCCAACTTGTGTAAATGGTTGGCAGAACAGGAATTAGGAGAGACAGTAAAAGACATGTTACTAAGAGCTACAAAAGACAGGAAATTGCTCAGAGCCATGATCTCCCACGTCTTGAAAGGGGCACTTCAGTTAGATAGGGATAGGGCGTTTTTTTTTTTGTTTTTTTTATAAAACTATATAGATATAGAAACAACACTGCATGTTAATTTTATGCCACTAGCGATCTTCAGACCATGTGCACTACACCTTTAGCGGGCTCTGTATATAGACAATTGGGAAATTGTGTGAAGAAGAGGGAGTATGAAACTGTCCTTTCCTATTTCTTTTCATTTGTTTTGGATTATTTATATTCATATCTTAATTTTATTATTTATTCTATATTTTTCTTTGGTTCCAGCTTTCGGTAACTGCAAAACTTCATTAGAGGGATTTATTTATTTATTTATCATCATGTGGTTGTGCAAACACATTGAAACTAAGCAGATGTGGCAACCTATATATCAATAATCCAATGACCTTTTTATGGGTACTATGCTAGTTTATAAATATTTGTGGCAAGTTCCATCTACAAAAGAAGCATACTGATTCTCTAGAATTTCTTAAAATTGTTAAAAGAAAATTTATAAATTTATAAAAAAGTCTTTGTAACATTGTAACCAAAAAATAATGTAAGTTGATTTAAAAAAAAAAAAAAAGTCCTACATAGTTAATAATACACTGTTTTATTGTTTTACACTGTTCTTGATTTTCACACATAGGAGAGTGATCCCAGCAGTAGAGCTTTTGTTTTTAAAATCTTTTCTCTTTATAAAGTCAGAACCTCACCAACACCGTCTTTATTAACGATATAACCAGTTGGTTGCCTTGCTAAACAACAATAACCAACGCAGATTTAAGATAACTATTATCAGCCAGTCATCCAAAAGGCATAAAATGTAATTTAATGTCAATCGCTATCTACTGTCCTCTGGATTAGTCTTTCCTCTTCCCGCTTATTATTAATGTTTCTGTTCCTAATTCTTCCGTACATTATAACCCTTCGTGTCTTAGTGGCTTTACTAACTTGCTTGGGGTGATATCGATTAAAAAATGTATTAGTTTCTTTATATACTTGGAGAATTATCTCTCAACAGTTTGCTATTGAAATTAATGTTGTCTCTGACCTATGCACATCTGGTTCATCATGACACCCTCAAAACCATCTTTGCAATCACAGGTAAACGCTCCAGGCGTGTTGACACATGTACCATTGGAACATACACCGAACGAAATGCGACATTCGTCGATATCTGAAAACAGAAAAGAAACCAATAATTAGTCATAACGTCACTTGGCAAGTAATAGAACATTATTACCTCGCGGAGAGTCCGAGTAAAAACGTTAGCTTTGTCACACTAAATTCAGAAAATGTTTAACACTAATGTTCATGCTTATCCTGATTGAGTTACTATAAGAAGGACGTGACACAGATGATTATTTCATACTTTATTTTTATTTGCATTTTTCAAAATCAAATCCTTAACGCTTTCGATATTTATTTTGCATCCTAGGGTGTACCAATTACATGTGCCGGCACGGTTTAATAACTTCCTTCAATTCTCACCCTCCACATGGCACACTGCATATTCCGTACGGCACGCTTAGAAAATTCACAAAACATTTTCTCCGCCATACGATTATTTTGTTAAACTTGTCTTAAAAAAAAAAAAAAAATGACGGGACGTTTATTTCAACCCGCACGCTTATTCTATAAGTTTAAACATTTCCATTGGCATTACTATTCCAGAATGTACTTGTATTCAGCATGAAAGAGTACCCACAAATGTTAAATGACATTTTTATACAAGCTCATAACAAAAATGTCCCTTCGTTAATACCGCAAAT
The DNA here is from genome assembly GCA_903632075.3 of Acanthosepion pharaonis. Taxonomy (NCBI): domain Eukaryota; kingdom Metazoa; phylum Mollusca; class Cephalopoda; order Sepiida; family Sepiidae; genus Acanthosepion; species Acanthosepion pharaonis. Next base: position 933,057 of record CAHIKZ030001001.1, on the reverse strand, counting down.
AGCAGAGCGTACTCAAGACATTACCCCATTATCATTGAATAGTTTCATAGATCCCAGAAGAACAAGATTAACAGGTACAATAATTCAACTAGAGGAAATTAAAAAAAGTGGGAATAATTAAAAAATCAGATGGATCCTTATAAAAGCATTAAAATTTACAATAGTCTGTATAATAATAATAAAAAAATAAAATAAAATCAGCAATTGTACGTCTAAGAGTGACGAAATCTAGAGATTATCAATTATCCTCTCTGGGACGAAGTTTACAAGAGAACATCGCTGGAGAGTGAAAAAATTGAATGAAATGGCATTTTACAGTTATGTGATTTTTCGTTCTCTACGAGGCTCGTATTGCTTAGAATGAAGCAAACCGGTTGGTATAATTGTTTATGCCCGTAAAATTTATCTTTTCTTAAATTCATTTTATTCCCTTATGGATTTTAAGCTTGAAGAAGTCGTAACAATAAAAGCAGCATAAAAATGAGTACACTGGTACAAACATCCTTTGAAATACAAAAGGTTTTCTTTTTAACAATGCATATTTAGGCATTTTACTTTGCTAGTTTGGATAATCTGACGCTATACGAAGCGTTACTGTGGAAATTTCACTAGGAATTAATAGTTAGTTTGACATTCGCCCGGTTTTATACTAAAATAAAACGTCTGTATTTCTGAGGTTAGGTATTGTATATATTTACACTATTTATATTGTTCGGACTGTTGTCCTCATCTTTGTCATAGTCACGACGTTTCGGCCGTTGTACGCCTCGCTCTTCTTCCGGTGATTGAAATTTTGAATCCAACCTTTTATTTCATCCATCGAAGTAGATTGTTCTAGTTCCACGTCCCATGCCTCTTCCGCTTCTTCAGTTTCAGTTATTTCCCTTTACTATCTCAACTCTCCAAGTTTTCATTCACTTCTGCTGTGACTAGGTATTGAAATCACAACTCTTTGGGTCAAGTCAGTGGATTACTTCGACCAACTCTTTTAAACCCGGTGGACGAAATAAAGGGTTCAGTTCAAAATTCCAATCGCCTGAAGAAGGCCGGGGCGCGAACGGCCGAATCGTCGTGAATATGACAACAAAGACGAAGACAACAGTCCGAACAATGTAAATAGTGTAAATAGAATAAAACAGTAGCCGTAGGTCTGATTTCAATGCAAGTAACCATTCGGAAGATGACCTCTTTGGAGAGGGTATCTCTCTGCAGGGGATGAACTCCGCGTATTTAAGTCCCACCAACAGGGCACATGTGTACACAATTCATTATGAAAATTGATTATTTTTAAAATAATCTTTTCTTGTTTTGTATGATGAAAATACTTGCTCGAAAATCTCGTACAGCTATAATATTTTTAAAATTATTTTGATATCAACTTATCGTTAAAAGTACTCCAAATAATGATAGTACCAACGACGCAGTAGTAATTCAAATATGAATACTAATGAAAATTATGCTAATAAATTTATGTTATTAATATTTAACTGGATATTTCAGAAGCCCATTAATAATCGGCGTATTTAAATCAACCAGTATACTTTCTGGCTTCTGAGTTGACAATTATGTTTAATTTTGATAGATAGACTGTCAGGCAAATTTGCGCTAAGAATTGTACTTTCTCTTATCTGTGGTTCATATTGTTTCCAGCTAAGGCAAAACTTAGGGAACCTATAGACAAGAGAAAAATTTGAATGAATAATATTAGGTTATTTTATGATAGGTTCTTTTTAAAAGTGAGCAACTTTATAGGTTCGCAGTCATTGGGAAGTGCAATGCTTCTCTACCGAAACGTGAAGACATTCAGTTAATTTCTAGTCGCATGCGTATGACTCACCTGTACAGTTAAGTCCAGTGTTGTCTATGGCAAATCCTTTCTTGCAGTTACAATAGTAGCCTCCAGGTGTATTGTGGCACGCTCCGTTTGAACATATCGTAGGGAATTCGACGCATTCATTGATGTCTGCAACGAGAAATCAGTAACAAATGGAGGTCTTTACAAGACAAGCAATACTGAACATACATTTAAAACACTTGGTCTAAAAGTTACAAATTATGCAAGATCGTATAGCGTCAATCTTTTGAGGGAAGTTCTCTATCGCGATATATGTCATTAGAAATCTCTATTCGTAGCATCAGAAAGAGAATCCTTACCAATATGTCAATGAAATTAAGCTATGAAATCTTTTTCGTAGAAACTTAAATATTGTGTGAAAAATTTCAAATTAATCCAAAAAGAGAAAAACAGATTTTACGCTCTTTACAACAAAGGCAGATAAAACTATTTTCGTATAACACACAAAAGGTGAAATGTACTAACGTTTTCAAATTTAACACAAAATATAGAATGTCCAAAAAGACACGTAAAAATTATCAAAATCTCGACGTTTTTTTCTTTATTATTTTTAATTATGCAAAATAAAAATAAAATTAGTTACATAATATAGTCAGAGGCGTACACACGCACAAGGGGGGCATGAATAACTTCACAGCATGGAACGTCTTCATTAGCTGAATTTTGATCAGCAAGTTTCACTATAAATGTTCAATCTATGTTATATCAATATCCCCCCCCCTACAAAATGAAGTTAATTAACAAGAAAGGAGATTGTGAATAAAATTAAGTTTTTTGTTGCGTAAAATAAATGTTCATTATATTAATCTTCGGGTTTACTCCTATAAAACACACACACACACATATATATATATATATATATATATATATATATATAGCCATCGCAACACAAATTCTCATGTTTCAAAACTGAAACTTCAATTCAAATTTAATCATATCGCTTGATAATGGAACGGTACGTTGCATTTTAAGTTTAATTTTTATGATTAAATTTGAATTGAGTTTCAGTTTTGAAATACGGGAACTTCTGTGTTGCGATGGTAATATATTTAAAAAAAACAAAAAACAATTATAATATGCTCTACGGTTGTATCGAGCACTGTTTTTTTTTCTTTTTTAAATAAAATGCTGGACCTAATTGTAAAGCTAATTTGACTACATTAAATGGATATATAGTTTTGTCAACGGCGTAGCAAGGGCCAGCGGTACATACGCCAATTTTATATCTTCTGTATGATGCGACACGCTTAAAATTAGTTTAAAAATTGGGTCTTCAAAAGTTACTTGATACGCGAGTATATATATTATATGAGAGAGAGAGAGAGAGAGAGAGAAAGACGTACGCAACAGGAGTCAGATATAGATTGATATCGGTAGTGATAGCTGTTGGTAATTAGGTAGACTATTTTATATGTTTTAGATAATAAAATTTTATATTTGAGTTTCAAAGAAATGATAAAACTAATTGTGTCTACCTGTATTTTAAAAAAACGAGAACGAAGCTTGTGAACAAGAGTAAAATTCAATCAAAATTAGGGTTTTAAAATTAATTTCCCATTATTACTTGAAGGAACCTTACGTTTAAAATAAAAATCATTTAAGAAAAATGCTCAGGTTAAAGACGTCTCTATGAAATTAATGTATTTCATTGTTAAGCAAAAATTATGATAGCAGTTCAAGTACGATAATTTGAGATAAGAATGGAAAAATTTTAGAAAAGAGAAACAGCAAAAGCGAGAATATCGTGCAAAATTATCTTACCCGTGAATAGATCCAAATTGTCTCGTTTGAAGTCGGGTGCATATCCTTCCCGGTTACAAAGACGCTTGTATTCCTCTGAAACAAATAAAAATACAAACAATAAGTGATAATGAAGGGTACTTTTTTTTTTTTTTTTTTTTTTACACGCCATGCCTCTAATGACGTAGGCGACTATGGCACTCCAGACTCGTTTTCTTTATTATATGGGAATTGCCATGACTTCGAGAAAATGTAAAGGACTGGTTTCCCAGTTGTCTTCTCTTAGACTGATTGCAATCTGAAGCTAGTCTAAGCTGTTATTTAATACATTAGTACATATAAAACTAAAATGTTTCATGTTTGTTATATATATATATATATATATATAAGGAAATATAATTTTAAGGTGTGCTATATTTATGGGATAAAGTGCTCAATATCAGAAATAGAGCGTATGTAAATATAAATATAAAAGTGAACATTGAAATCAACATTCAGAGGCGACAAGCTGTTTCATGCTAGACGCAAAACTATCGACAAGTCATACAGTCTAAAAGTTTCATAATTAGTTCCCAATAATATATTCAAAAGTATAAACTTATTGCCTTATATCTATAATAATTAAACTTATAAAATCCGGAAATCATTTATCAATAAAAACAAATTACTACATTAGTAAAAGAATAACAATAATTCCGAAATATTTTAAGGAATAAGCGTTGTGTCCATCATAATTATCAATGTTGTCGGACTCAGAAAAAATCTGCATTATTATCGATCACAATCTGACATCTCGGCTTTAATCACTTTTCCACGGTTATAACCTAGCTTCTGTGCCTTTTCTATAAATGTTTGAATGGTAATTGTTCTGATGAGTACTCTTTGGTCCCTCGACATCACGAATTAAAAACACAGTACTAGACAGCTGGGTCTAATAATTTCACAGTTGAAATTGCTCGATGTAATCCTAAGTTCTATACTAATTATTTCTTCTCTTGCACTTCTCGCTGGTGTAATTTTCACCCGCCTTCTTGCTTTCCTGTCAACTACGATCGTCTCAAGTTTAAATGCCCCATCAACCGTCGCCATATGTACTCTTGAATCCTATATTTTTTTTTTATTATACTCTTTCCTCAGCAACGTTGTCTTATTTTGTTTTTCATTCTCAATAATCCCTTGCTTCTTCGTGTCATTTATCACCTTATTTGGGTTGAAATGATTAAAATAGGTAGCAAGTCTTCTGATCCATGTGTACGGTTGACATTGTTTTGTATCAGTAATATTATGGATCAGTTAAGATAATTGGCCAGTAACGCTAAGGAGTTTCTTTCATCACGTGCTGAATGGGAACAGTTGGAGGTTGAAAAAGAGGTGGAGAGGAGGGGGGGTTCATAAACGACTATAGCATAACACGACATGAGAGTGACAAAAGACAATCGTGTGCGGTGTCCTCCTTAGCGAAGCTATGCAGAAGGCGACATCGCATCGGCTGTTTCCGCCTGTTCACGCCGCTCCCGAATATTCTTGAAATTTTGATGAGTACAATTTATTCGTGTCGTTAGTTGTCCGGTATGAATGCTAAATTATAAGAATGTGACAGAGCCGAAACACACGGGAAAGAAGTATAAAGGAAACAATTTAACCTCCGCCCCACCTTCGCCAAATGTAGTTATTTAGTAAGATTTCTTTGGCATAGAAGCCACAAAGTGAGATACTTGTGCTATATAACAGTTTAGAATTTAGACGCTAAACTAGACAGATGATTTTTTCATAATGCTGGATTGTGTAGAACCAGTCACACTCTTCAGAAGAAATGATAACAGAAAAATGGTGGACAGTATACCACGAAATCTCCAAACAGAGCTCTTCGTGTCTGATTTTAGAGTTTTTCTTCTCTTAGGCTGGCTGCCATTCAAGGAAAGAAAACGGTTTACTTTGCTGAAGAAGACGGATTTATGCCTTTCCTGAGTTCATTAGCGCCAAGTGAACGAAAGAGAAGAATTTGAACTCTGCTGGCGTCAATAACCGTTACACTACCTACAAATACACAGTTAAGACAGAGTTGTGGCTTTGGTAGATTGGCGCAATAAATATTCATGTTACGATTTGATTTGCTTTCTTCAACGTGTCATGTACTTTCAAGACGTAGGCGATCATAACTGTCTACAACTTCGTTTTTTTTGTTATTCTAAATAAAAATTGCCTCCTCTACCATCACTTTTATTCTTGTTCTGTCATCTATTCACAAAACTCAAGTAAATTGTCACTCTTTCCCTTAATTCACTTACCTTCAATATGTTCTGTGAGTGTTTAATTCTCCAAGCTCTCTTTCATCTGATTCTATTATCAGTATTCTTAGCGAATCTAGTCTTGCAGATTATAGATATTGAATAGTGAATATTGACCTCACTAGTACCTTACACTTGAGGTCTTCAGTTTAAATTAATCTCCAATTAGTATATAATTATATACTAAGACAATTTTGTGTTTCCTACTGACATCAATGGTTGATGTTTGTTGCCTAAGAGAGGCAGCATTAAAATTTTCTTTAAGTTCGAATACAGGCCATGGTGCTTGTAAGAAATACGTAACTGTCTCAGCCACCGAGTCGTCCAGGCTCACCAAATATCTTGTTGACAGAAATCGAATAGCTTAGGAAGACTAGATTCTTGCAATGATAATAAAATAAGCCTTAAACGTTCGATATTCATTGACCGAGCAGTTGACATTACTATCGGTTAAAAATTACAAGATCTTTCTTTTAAAGTAGACTTTCGAGTTAATAGGCTTCAGTCCAAACTTATCGCTTTTTCTAGTATTGATGACAGTTTCTTTCGTAACCGCTTATTTATTTAGAAAGTAAACATCTTGATTATATAATTATTTTACTTTCTGAATGTGCTAACCATTTTAGTTGTTGCTGTTGGAGGTCTTAACGTGATGTGTATTTTTATTTAATTTAGTAAAATTCTTTAGCATTCTGTAGCGTCAGACTATAGGGTTTGATGAAGGATTGTTTTCCGTAAGATCTAAAGTATTAATTCCCTTGAAGCCATTTTTAAACAATGATTTGAAAAAAAAAAAAAAAAAAAAAAAGAAGAAATATTGTATATAGCTGATAGTTGAGACCTTTCTGAACAAGTTGGACGGTATGCCCGACATCAACGTGAATCTAGATTAAACGGAATTTTGTTCTAATTCAATGTATTTCATCACCTGCTTATCTGAATTTTTTTTTTAAATAGCCAACGATGAAGCTATTAATATAAAGAAAAATGCTAGCTCAAATTTTGCGAAAAGAAGACGAAAAATGCCGAAAGCTGAACCTTTGACTTCTTTTGCCTTATTTTGACAGCTGCGATATGCTCAAGATTCCTGTGTCAGAAGAGACGACATTCAATTTCTTCCACTCCCTCCTCCTTGCACCACGCCATCGATAATTGGCCAGTAACGCTAAGGAGTTTCTTTCATCACGTGCTGAATGGGAACAGTTGGAGGTTGAAAAAGAGGTGGAGAGGAGGGGGGGTTCATAAACGACTATAGCATAACACGACATGAGAGTGACAAAAGACAATCGTGTGCGGTGTCCTCCTTAGCGAAGCTATGCAGAAGGCGACATCGCATCGGCTGTTTCCGCCTGTTCACGCCGCTCCCGAATATTCTTGAAATTTTGATGAGTACAATTTATTCGTGTCGTTAGTTGTCCGGTATGAATGCTAAATTATAAGAATGTGACAGAGCCGAAACACACGGGAAAGAAGTATAAAGGAAACAATTTCACCTCCGCCCCACCTTCGCCAAATGTAGTTATTTAGTAAGATTTCTTTGGCATAGAAGCCACAAAGTGAGATACTTGTAATTTAAAACACGACACTAAGCGTACTTACTAACCATCGAGCAACAAAACTGCATGGTAACAGGCAGTTTCCCCGCTTTAAGTGATTATCCGATCTGACTGAAACTCTCAGTTGCTATGCAATATTAATTGCTACGTCCATGTATATGACAAAATGGCGGATATGAAATGTCCGAACAAAGATTGAATATATAAAAACTAGTTGTATGCTTAAATTATTATTCCGTTGCCAACGTAATGTTGGACGTTTAAATTTTTCTGATGTTAGCGTTTCATTCAATAAGAACATCATTAAACGTTTCAAACAAAATAAAAATGTAAGCATGCAAATGATATATATATATATATATATATATATATATATATATATATATATATATATATATATATATTATATATTTTCCTTTTACGAACGTTTAGTGATGTTCTTACTAAATGAAACGTAATATGCATCTATGAAAACGAGTTGGTTGTTTAAATTTCTCTGTTAAACATCATTAAATGTTCGCAAAGGAATAAAATATTATGCATCCAACTGGTTTATATATATTTTATATAAATTTTTATATTTTTATTCCGTTGCTAATGTTTATCAACGTTTCATTCAAATAGAGCATCATTAAACGTTCGCAACGGAATAAAAATTCATGCATTCAACTACTTTTCATATAAAGTTCAAAAACTTCTCTGAAGATATCCTTTCATCAGAAGTTGAGACAGTTGAACTGAGTTTATTTTTATTTATTTGTCTTCCATCATGGCTGATGTTAACCTCCAAGAGAGTAACTCAGTGCGCTTTCTCAGTGCAACGTAATCCACTGATAGGATTTTGAACGATTCAATTGCAAACACAGAATCTAGGAAAGCTGGTTCATCGTATCGTGATAGACCACTTTTCTCAGCAGAAGCTATCTGGAATCTTTCTACCACTCATAGATTTGAATTCAGAAATATCCTTCCAGCTCGTTGTCACTAAGGCTAGAGAACACAATCTACTCTAACACATAGCTAAAGAGGGGAATTGATGAATTCATGCCGCCAAGAATTTGAACGTTTAAATAAATTTTAGTTCGTCTAGCTAGTTCCGCTATTCACTTCGATAACCATTACGTCAGCTATTTAATAAAGCTATTATATGTACAGAGTGCAGTAGACATAACTCCGATATAATTGTACTGGTGCCCCTTCTGTCTGCCTCGGGGTTCTTGATAGGCTCCAGAGGCGGATATGCAATGTGGTTGGCCCTGCCCTGGCGTCTCGTCTACAGTCACTTTCTCACAGACGCGCCGTCGCCTCCCTCTGTCTGTTCTACAAATACTTCCATGGAAATTGCTCCGAGGAGCTGCATTCGCTGGTTCCCAGACGTCACGAGTTCCAGCGCCTCACGAGGCTGGCATCCCGCTCTCACCCCTTCACTGTCGAAACTCCTAAATATAGCCGTATCTTCTACTCTAATAGCTACATGTCTCGCACCTCTCGCCTGTGGAACTCCATTCCCTTTTCCTGTTTGTCAATAAACATCTCCAGTTGCCTTGATCTATCCACTACCCTCATCCTTTCTTCTATCACTCCTATCTGACCTTGCTCTAAATTTTCTGTAACCCCTTGCGTCCTAGTGGCTTCCCGCCTTGCTTGGGGTGAAATGCTTTAAAAAAAAGAAAAAAAGACATTAGTGACAATGGTATGTTCATCTCGCTAATGTCTTACCACTATGTGAGAGGTATATGTTGGAGGTATTTTCATCGCACCCTGTATAATATAAATAAATACCTATTGATTTTTTTTTTTTTTTTAGAAAAAGATGATCCATAAATAATTTTAGCTTAGAGTTGTCACTGGCCGAAACAGCGAGCGACAAAGACTGCTGAGCGTCAAGTCTTAGACAAGACTTATTAAAAAGCAAGTAGAGCAACTGTATAATTTTTTTCTTCCTACATTAGGTTTCAGAGGAATTTTTTTTTAAAAAGCTGACTTACCTGTGTCCGGGCGTGGACATGCTGAGCAAGGTGAACCCCAGGCTTTCCCAACAGAACAGCAACATATGGCTTGGTGGTAAACTCCAAGCATCTTACTGCTACACTGTCCGTGTCGGTATTCGAGGAAGCAACTGGATTTACGATAATCTGGATAACATTAAACAGAAGGTTTATTAAAAATTCATGCAACTGGATTTACCGTAAATAAAATTAAATACAGAGTGCTATCGATAAATTGTCTATTTTATGTTTTTATTTATTTCGTGCTTTCGCGGTGTTTGTTAATTTTATCGACTGCACAATATAGTACTATCAGTGTCTATGACAAAAAGAGCATCACGGCGCAATTTACACCGCCAGAAATTTGGAAATTCATGCTTTAATGCTTCGCATTCGCGCCAAAAGCCCCAATCTGAACATTTCAGAGATTTTGATAAGGATCGGGCAGAGGATTCGGGCAGAGTTGGAGGAGTCTAAGGGTGGTTACGAAGGTGTTTGGAGTGATCACTAGTGATGACGACGTTATGCCTCCACTCATATTTCCACAGGGACTCAACACGGAGGCCTATATTAAGTGCCTTCAGGAAATACTGCTCCCTGGGTCTAGAGAGTGACTGCTGGAAGACCCTGTGTTTGGCAACAGGTCTCTGCACCAGTAGGAGACAATTACTGCGACCGCATCACCCCTTACATCTGGCCACCTAACTCCCCATTTTGTAACCCTCTTGATTATTATGTGTGGGACGCAGTTGAGCCAGAGACCAACAAATCTCCTTATAACACCGAAGATAAACTGAAAGTAAGGATTATGGCGGCATTCACTAAGTTAAACAAGGAGACTGCGCAAAAGAGTTGCAGGGGATTCCGAAGTCGTCTGGAGGCCGCGGTTGAAGCGATTTTATTAAATAAATTTACTCTAGTATTTCAAGATATTTTTGTGTAATTTTGGTAAATATATTTGTTAAAATGAGATGTCTGTTATCCTCATTTTTGCGTAATTTAGACAATTTATCCATTGCACCCTTTATAAATTTATTCTATTTTTTTTTTCAGTATACATTCGACCGGGATGTAAACACTACTGATTTCTCAAATGCAAAAAGTCTACTAAAAATAATTATTGAGTACTAAAGTTCGTTGTGTAAAATATTTCTCACTTTTAAAGTATTTTCATAAACCTGTTTGTACAGTTTATATTACAAAAATACAGTGGTAACAAATAGACAGTGACGACGTCTTCTGGGTTTATGTTGTCAAAGCCGTATTTGCGTTGATAGGCAACTGACTACCTGTTGCTATGTGTACGTTTCTTTTCTTCTTTTATGTGCCTTCAGTACGTAGGCGATCATAGCTCTCCACTTCACCCTATCCCGCGTAGCTCTCAATAAGTTTTGTCTCTTTGCTACTTCTCCCAGACCCTGTTCTGTCATCGACTCGCTTAGGCCCGTTAGATATGTCACACGTTGCTTTTCCTTGTGTTTCTTTCCCTCTATTCGCCCTGTGAATATCAGATTCTCCAAGCCCTCCTTTCTCATTATGCGTACCAGAAATTTCAGCTGCTTCTCCTGATGTTAAGTATAAGCTGCTTCCTTGTTTGCATCCTCTCCAAAACCTCATCGTGGCTCACATGCTTGGTCCACGGTAACCTTAGCCTCCTTCTGTAGAATCATACCTCCGTTGCCTCGAGTCTCTTCCTTATCTTTGAGGAGACCGTCCAACATTCGCTACCGAAAAGGAGGACAGATATTATGTATCAGTTTATTATTCTGTTACCAAGGAAATCCTCCAGTCTTGTAATATTCTGCCTAGCTTTTGGAAGGCGTCTTTGAATCATCCCAACACGTCTTCGTATCTCAGCGTCGCACTTACCATCCTCTGTCAGAACACTTTCCAGATATTTGAATTTCAGCACCTGCTTAATTTTAGTGTCCCCGACCTATGAATAGCATTTTGGGCTCATTTTTTTTATTGATAACCATGCATTCTGTTTTGTAATTTATACTTGGTCTCCTCTTCGCGTTCTCCTTCCCTAACATCTGTAGGAGGTTTTGTAATTTCCTTTCCGTGTCTGCTATCAGCTGTCTGTCATCGGTGTATTTTATGATGTCAAGATTATGACTGCCAATGATGAATCCCGGTAGGATTTCCAATTCTCAGAATTGCCTCGTTGTATAGGTTGAATATGTCCGGTGAGAAAACACATCCTTGCCTTATACAGGCCGTTTGCTGCCAGTATAGGTTCTTGATTATTCTAATATCTTTCCCAAATATATCAAGCTTGCTGACGCTACACGCACATAACGTAGATTTTGGCTCTCCCGTGACAATCTCGCACATATGTTTCACCTTATACTAACAATTCATTTCGTTTGTGCTGTAATAAAAAAACTTTTCGTATGTACTTTGTTTGCGAGGGACTGTATAACTTTTTCAGCTTAAAAGAAAATAGTTTTTATACTCAAAATTTTGAGAGCTGTATTTGAAGACTAATTCTTCATATATATATATATATATATATATATATATGACAGAAAGAGTGTGTGTGAACTTACACACGCACTGTAATTCCATGTCGTCAGGAGAGTCCACTACATAGTGTTGGGAAATTCACTTATTTCTATGCAATGGGCTCATCTGTTGATGTAGTCCAAATAATATATTTATACTAAACACATTGTGTTAGAGGAATTCTTAAATTGTGATGGGCTTTCAAGATAAATACACGTTTAAAGTATTATCTAAAAATTTGTATCTATATATACGAGAAAAAGTAAAAATATATCCGCACTCACATGCTGCTAATTTTTTTTTACTTACCCTCGTTTTATATATATATATATATATATATATGAAAAACAAACAAGGATATTCGTCATTGCCCATGGAAAAATAAATGTTAGAATATTTATAAGGTCCATCAAGATATTTTATAAAGAAAACAGGAAAATTTCAAGAGGTTTCTATTTTCATAATTAAAAAAATCGCTTTATTTCCACTCGAAAAAAAAGTAGTTACTGAAAAAAATATTTTGATTTTGTTTGAGTTTCTGGGACAAGCTGTTATTTGCATTCAGACTATTGTCTTCATCTTTGTTGTTGTTGTTATCAGCCTTCAGCTTCAGGTGTTCGTCGATTCAGGTAAAACCTTTATTTAATCTACAGGAGCTTGCAAGATAAATTTAAGTTTCTAAATTTTAGGGTTAGATGACAATAGTCTAATAGATTAAAAGTTGTTTCGTAATGTTGGTTACATTGTAATTCCTGGATCGGAAAGTGCAGACTTACATATAGTAGAAAGTCAAGCAATAACTAAGACGAGAGATCTCGAGACATAAACGAGATTAAATAAAAGGTCAATTCCGAAAAATCCTTGAAAGTTACTTGGATCAACAAACAGATGAAGATTACCAGAGGACACAATGGCATGTTGTGACAAAGATGGGAACAATTGTCCGAATGTGAATCAAAAGAATAATTTAGTTTCTTAAATTGATTGTAAACCAATAAAGCTTTTCCCAATGAGTATTAATATTAAAGGGTTGTTTGGGGATCGAACCCTAGAACTGCTAATATACGGCTTACCAAGAGGAAAGTATGGAGAAATTAGGTTGAGGCCAACTGTCTTTAAACTGTTGATGGTTAGGGTAATCTGAGTCTGAAATGAAATCGCTTGTATTTAATGGGCAAAATCTGTTGAAATTATGAGTATCTGACAATGGACATATTCTCGCTTCAAAGAAGGAGGTTTAGTTAGATAAGTATTGAATTAAACAATTTGAGTGAAGCCGAGGATGACGGGTGTTTAAAATTAGTGAAGTTTTTAGCGTCTACAATGCGTTATGACAACATCATGTGTAAGAAAGGTATATGACAGTGTCAAAAATATTATACACCTTGGCTAGCGCCCCCACCCCCCGATTTTGAGGCCTCAGAATTCAGCCTTCCAAGCTTATTGATAAATCCGCCTCTTTCGGTAGAACCACATTTCTGTCGCTTCGATTTTCTTCTTTTGTGAGGAGATTATCCCGCATTCAATGCCATATAGGAGATGCTTAGATGTAAGAATCTTTTACAATCGTTGTAAATTTTGGTCTGAGTCGATTTGTTAACGTGGTTGATAATTCGATCAGACACGCATTCCAGTTTAGGTAACTTTTGAAAGCCTAGTGCAACCAAATTTGGAATTTCTCAACATACGAGAAGTCAGTTCCAAATTTAGTAACGCTGAACATTGAAATGTAGCCAGTTTTATAACTTGTAATCAGATCCGTGAACCCTTCTGCTGTTTTTTGTATAATATTTCGTAGTTATAATCTGCTTTTATTTACAGCAACTGAGAGATAATTTTTTTGAGAATGCAAGTGAAGTGGAATCAAATGAAATAAGACAAAAAAAAAAAATAAAACAAAAACCACTTACCGACACAACGATGTCCAGAGAGATCAAGGGATAATCCTTCAGGGCAGTTGCACTTGTAAGAACCATCTGCGTTGATGCAGTAGCCATTTAAACAGATTCCAGGAAGAACATCACATTCATTGATATCTGAAAAAGAGCGAAAAGTTTGAAAAATTTACAAAAGAAAATTTGTTTTAAAAGCTGTGGATGTGATCTTACAGTTTAACTGGAAAATATAAAATTAAGTAGGTCATTTTCATATTTATAATAAAAAATAGAGCTATATTGGAAATATGTCTCCGTGGATCACTAAGGTTAATAAGAAGTGCAGATACAATACATCGTTAGAATTCAATCGAACGCAACACCACATATTCCCATATACAGTCATATACATGATTGCTCAGTGGATAAAAATTGAAATTTAATGCAAAAGAATATAATCGCCCCAACTCCAAGAGGCGAATTTTAACACACACACATTTGGACACTGAAGTCAACACCTAGCGGCGAAAGTGTTTAATGCTTGAACGCAATCTTCAGATGGACTGAAAACTGCGCTCCAGTATGAAGCAGGGTGCCGCCGTTAGGTCTTGACCTCAGGGTCCAATTTTACATTACATTTACATAAGCTCTCTGTTATTGAACACTTTTACCCGTAAATATAGGGTAACTGAAAATTGCCATATATATATATATATATATATATATATATATATATATATATATATATATATATATATATCCAAAGTAAATAAAAAAATCCCTGATAATGGCTAATAGAATAACCAAAATAATAACCTCGGATATATTTGGACAGATTTTACACATTTTATATCCCCCCTTATCAGCAGCCTTTAATGAAACTTGTAAAAAAGAGGGGTTGCTGCTCGCCATATATAATTTTACTTAGTGTATTATTATACTGTATATTAATTTTTGAAATATCCAATAGAACATTTGAATTAAAAATGTCGGATTAAAAATAAATGCATTCATTTTTTAGAAATTTAAATTAATATATAGCCGTATTTAAATTATTAAATTTCTAAATTTTTCCAAGCATATCAAAATTATGTTTACAAGCTTTTCAAAGTGTTTACTATTTTTTTTAATATTAATGAATTCATGAAACCATCAATAAGTGATACTCTTTGAATCTAAAGTATTTTTAGGTTTGAGCCCAAAATATTAAAGTTTGTCACATAATTGTAGGACTGGAAACTCCGTACACCCGCCGTAAAAAGCATATTTACTACCGAAGCTACAGCAGCAATATCAGCGTGGTGAGGCTGTAGCACGGCACTTCACAGAGAGAGGAGGACATATTTATGTAGCTAACAACCGATTTTTATTTAGAACAGTTGCTAAACAGACATGTCATTGGGGCGTACGGCACTTCGATGTGGTGTAATGGTTAGCAAACGGGTCTCGCTAGATCAACTGAATAGTGAGTTCGATCCATATATTCTGCATTGTACCACATCTAAGAAACGTTTAGAAAATCCTCATGTCATTGGGAGGTATGTATAGAATCAGAATCGAAAGAGTTAAACGAGAGATCTTCCGGAAATCATGTCTTAAGCTAAAATTGAATTTGAGGCAAAAGAATGCGAGTATTTCAAAGGAAGAGAACAAAAATAAGCAGACAGCCTCCTTTAGATTTAGGAGAACGTTCTTACCAAGCCTATCGAGAGAATCAATAGAGATGAATGATTTAATCAGGTTTCAATGGTTTTTGACTGACGTTCTTGAATTCTCTGTTTCTTTGTCGGTCAATAGTCATTATTTTCCCCATATAAAAATATAGACATTTTCCTCTCACAACGTTTTATAGTTTAACAAGACCCTGTAGAGTGCATTGTCATAGAGTAATAACAAGCTTGTCCAACGGTTTCAAATTTGGGGCTCACCAACTGCCCCTCACCACACTTGGGATCGTCTGACAGATTCAGCTGCTTTGATAAAAGAATTTCAATAGGATTTTTTTTGTCATTCTGACCGTTGTGTCTTTTCGCCCTAAAACACAGTGATCCGATTCCAACGGATTTGCAACTTATCAACATGACATGTTGTCAATGTCAGACAACCAGAAGCGGTTAAGTTCAAAGTGTTTAAAAAGTGTCCAAAAGAGAGGCATACAGATCTGCTTGCGAACAGTCATGTACGTGTTTTATAATGACGTAAAAAACAAACCACTGATACAGGATATGAATAGAAATATTTCGGACAGGCAGTACAAGCGACGAAAATATTTGGTGAAGACGTGTTACGTTTTTAAAAAGTGTTCAATTAGGTTAGTGATTTTAACGACATTTCAACCTAATCTGGCTCATTCCATGTCAAACTGTCTATTTTTTAATTTTAATCTGGAACTAAATGTATAAATCTTATATAAATAAACAGGTTTTAATTTTATTCATACAACATTAATTACTATCAAGTATATTTGCATAATTCTTTAATGTGTGTGTGTGTGTGAGAGACAGATATATAAATTAAAATGGTCAGAGTTGAATTAGACCAGGAAACAATATTAAAAGTGCTCAATACACATAAAAAGATAGAAAATTAACATAGGGCTACTATATATATATATATATATATATATCAACCGTTTTTCAAAAATATATTGCAGGTAATATTTGTTTTTCAAAAATGCATTGCTGGCAATAATTTTTTTTTTTTTTTTTTTACAAAGTATTTCTGGTATTAAAACCTATTTTTACACTTTCAGTGTTTTCACCGCAGTTACAATTCCATTGAATAAGGTTTTACATCTTGATTATGTATTTTTACATGTCCAATGTTTTTCTTTTTTGTATCGGTGAAGTGTACTTCTGACTGTTAGCGTTTTGTTTCCTGTTATGTTTTGTTCTTTGAACCTCTCTTGTTTCTACTTTCTTGTTTGATTTTTCCCCCCTTAGTTTTACCATTCGGTTCTTTTAATGAACTTTGTCTAGATGATGATCTTTCCCTTGTTTGTGATGGGCTAGAGATTTGTTCCTCTATGTCCATTTCCCTTGGTTCTTCACTAAAAGTTGAGTTATTTTTTTTTTTATATACCTTTTGATTCTCTTGAGAATGTTTACTTTAGAGTTTTCTATTTCTTGGACTTTTGTACTTTGGTTTGGAATTTCCGGATTTAATTGTTTTGTACATGTAGAGACTTCTTTGTTTGAGGTTGATGGGACAGGATTTTTTTTTGTCTATGGCCGTTAGATTTATGAGTGATATACTACATTTTAGTAGTTCTATTAAACTTTTTAATTCGTTAATAAGAGTTATAAGATATTAATGCATTGTTTTCTTGGATGACTTTTTGTTGATTTGATATTTCAGTGATATTTGCATACGATGCTTGAAGTGAATGATATTCAACCTGTTTTCTGGCTTCTTGGAAGGAGATATTTTGCGTGTATTTTCTACTTATTTTCTTTTTCCAAATGTTACACTCTTTGGAGTGTGCTGAATGTTTTTCTTTACAGTTTGGACATAAAGGAGGCCTTTCACAAGCTGATTCATCATGCTCAGTTTTTGGTTCCCCACATCTTTTACAGACTGATGTTCTCGTACAAACATTTTGAAGATGACCAAATTTTTGACATTTATGACATCTACGGGGATTAGGCATGTATGGCTCTACCTTGGCTATTGTACAACCTATCTTTATTTCTTTTGGTAGAGTTGGTTTGTCGAATGTCAAAATATGTGTTGGTGTTTATTACTGTGTCATTTCTTTTTACTTGCATTCTTTTAACATCTGTTACTCCGTGCTTTTGTTTTAGGGTGTCGTCATTTTAAATTTCTTCTGATGAACAAAAGCGACAGTTCTGGACATTTTATTACTTCTTTTGATGAATTAAGAAATTGATGGGGGTAGGCCTTGACTTTATTGTTGTCAATTTGCTTGATTTTTAGCAATTTCTCTGCGTCTTTTATGGATATCACTTGAATTAATAAAGTATTATTTTTCTTTATTTTTTTTTAACAGATTGTGGTTTGATCATGTCTGAAATAACCCATTGCAACACAAAAGGAGATACTTTTGATATATCACCCTCTACTGATTTACAACAATGAAAGTTGGAAATTGATTTTTTTTTCATTTCGTTTTCAGAAGTCTCATATAGTCTCTTGGTTCGTTTATACGAGATAGCCATACAATTTTAATTTGTGTTCGCTGTGCTCCCCACCCACCTCGGAGTTCCTTCTTAAGGCACACTATCAGGGGGTACTAATCCTATTCGCCCTAATCCGCCAGTGGATACGAGCACTTGCACTCCCCCACCATATCTACCCAAGTATAGTTGGATGTAAGGTTTCGACCCATTATCTATCATCCCAACTAGCCCTTGCCACTATGTAACTAGCCGATTGGAATGGATTGGGCTATTCCATCCGACCGTCTATCCCAGGTAGGGGCCGAAGTGACGTGTTGTGGAAACTCCTGGTCATTTTATATCAGATCAGGAGTCACTCAGTCACCAGGACTCCGTCCCCAGGCATCACGGGTCGCCACCCGCGGCAAACGGGTGGCCCCATTTAGGGAAAGTTTTAGTTTTTTTTAAATCTGGTTTTTACACTTTATATACTGCAATTTGTGTTGATGGTATTATTATTACAAAAAAACTATTCTTACACTTAGTAGCTTAGAGGTAAAATCACGCCAGATCGAACAGTAGCTCCTCCTGCAAAAGGGAATGCAGGTTCGAATCCTGTCGGAGGGCACATTTCCTTTAAGTTTTCTCGAGTATGCAAGCTAGTTGACGAAATAAATACTATTTTAAAACGAACGGCAGGTCTAGTCAAATACAGGAATACACTAAAAATAGCGTTCAAATCAAATATGTCGGCCTATAAAAATAAAATCCATATATATATATATATATATATAGGTACCTCCACGAAATCGCTAAAAAAAAAAAAAAAAAAAAAAAAAAAATAGCTTGATGAAAAAAGACCAAACTTGCCGAAAACTAAATTTTATTGTCTAAATGCTTATGTTATTATTAAGAGGAAAGACCAAAGTTTTTTTTTTTTTTTATTATTTTTAAAAATTTTCCTTCTTTTAGAACATTCTAAATTTTGATTAAAAAAACTTTTTTCTATTTGTATCAGCGGAACTAGTAAATAACATAGACAATTTTTAGCACGTTTTTTGGTATGACACACATTCATTTGAAAAATCGTGCAAAAATAGAAATAATTATTGGATGTTAATGAAACTTTCAGAAACTATTCACAAATGATCGAAATTATTATAAATATGTTTTTTTTTTATGAAAGTCATGGTAGAAATATTTTTTTTAAATATTTATTACCCCCCATAACTAATTTTATGAAAACGCTAGAAATTCGATCGCATCGGTTTTAGTGATTACAATAATTAAAAGCACAGGGCTTTGAGGAATGCAAATCATGTTTTTTTTTTTTTTAATTGGATACGCAGTACCTGAAAAACTGCTCTGAATTGTAACATACAAAACTCAATAAATCAAATATATTATTTAATTTCAAATGCTTTTATTTGCTTTTAGTTGTTTTTATGAATATGGACAATATTTTCTGAAAGCAAAAAATTTTTTCGATTAAAAATGAATTTTTAATACAATTATTTATTATTTCTTTAATTATAATAGATTTTTTATTTAAGTTGTTAAAATATTATAAAATTAGTTAAAAGCTGCATCACATTTCCTAAGTGTCCTTATGAGATGGATCTTTTTTTAGCACGTTGTAAATTATATCGTTTTGACTAATCAGTAGATCTGCAGTAATTAAGAAATGTAATTTTGTGCTTATAATCGAGCTGTAATTATAAAAATACGGAAGACCAACCAGAATATAATTAAGTTGCGTTATTTGAGTTAAGCATTGTTCTCCGCTGTTAAGGCCTTTACTTTTTTGCGAAACACGTGTGGAGAAGTTAATTTGATTTTTCAATTTCAACTGAGAAGGGTACCTACAAGTATCAGTATCATCTTATGAAATTTATATGATCTTATTTTTATATTAATCTCAGTTACGACATTTTTCCATAAATGAAATATCAAAATTAATAATAAAATGAATGCAAATACAAATAACAGTAGAATGTAATAAATGTACATAAAATTATAGTATTTTATGTACAATTCTGATAAAATTTCATAAGAAAGGTACCTATAAATTAATTAGATACCTTTCTTAAGAAATATGAAATTTAATGTCACTCTTAACAGTTTTATTTTAATTTCTTTACAATATATTTCCCATAAAGCATCATAAACGTAAAGGTGAAAGCTAAGTACAAAAAAAAAAAAAAAAAAAATTAGACCGCTGAAAGTTTTCGTTAAAAATAACGGGGTAAATAATTTGTTCACGTAAATGTAAATTATTTCACTTTTCTCCTTCCGTAGAACAAATTAGCCTCATGGAATTCGTAAATATATCATTCATCACATGTCAAGAGACGCGAAAGTTTATGACCTGCTTTGTTTTATTTTCAAATTACATCTTTTTTGGCACAAAAGCTAAGTTAAGTTTGGTTCAAAATATTTTAAATAAACATTATAATTTCTGATTTTCTTAAAATAAGTTTTGAAAAAATGATAATTGATATTTAAAAAATTTCAAAGTCAGATTTCCAGTTTTTTTTTTAAATGGAAAAAATGGAAAATTTTGCTGACTCAAAAAAACTACATTTTTAACGAAAATTTCGGACGTGCTAGAACGATTAAAAATGGAAAAAAATACCCCAAAAAATACTTTGACCTTTCCTCTTAATAATAACAAACATTTAGACGATAAAATTTTGTTTTCGTCAAGTTTGGCGTCTTTTTCATCATGCTATGTTTTTTTTTTAGCGATCTCGTGGAGGTATATATATATATATATATATAAGTTTCGTTAGATCCTTTCACTTTGTAATATAAATCCACATTTATGAATGACAGCAGATCATCCCCTTAAAAAAAAAAAAAAAAAAGCAAGCGGCTTATTTTCATCACTTAAGCTTAATAAATATCTAAATATATGAATGCAATTCAAAATATCTGATAGATGGACCAAGTTACACATTAACAAATGATATTTTTAACGACTTGTCTTGCATTATTAAATTTTTAAATTATGTCTGTAATACAGACATTACAACCAGCAATGTTACAGACATTGAACACCTGATGTGTTAGGGCGTGGAGGGAAATGGTCTCGGATTACAATTAGCGTCTCGAACCAGGCTTGGAAAACAGTATATAATTCTGGGTGAGGGCACCGCGAGGCGGTGTAGTGGTTAGCAAGCTTGTCTCGCTAAAACAATTACGAATGAGTAGCGAGTTCGATCCTCACTGGTTCCACCACACTTTCAGCCTTGTGCCACATCTAAGCTACGCTTAAGAAATCATTTCGATACCTTGTGTAATCCTTAGCAAGCTTGTTTCCCTAGAAAAATTGTAGCTGAGTAGTAAGTTCGATCCTCACTAGGTGCCCCATACTTTCGGCATTGAGCCATATCTAAGCTGCGTTTAGAAAATCAAGTGCACCTCGGTGTGGTGTAATGGTTAGCAAGCTTGTCTAACTAAAACAGTTACGACTGAATAGTGAGTTCGACTCTCACTGGTGTCCCATGTGCTACATCTAAGCTACGCTTAGAAAATCAATATAACTCTAGGTGAGGCGACTGGTGGTGAAGCCATTAGACTTGCTATTAAAGTGGACTAAATTCTCAATTTGGGTCTCATTACAATTACCTTAGAAAAACGTATATAATTTGAGGAGGCTCGCTTACAGCTTTCACTAACGGGAATTCCATCCTCATTGGGTACCTTATGCCAAATTTTGAAAACAGTATATAATTCGGACGCTTTGTGGTGGAGCAATGATTTGCATGTTAAATGAGCTTACAATTTCTACACGATATATATATATATATATATATATATATATATATACAAGCAATTTCTTAACTGGTTGCTTCAAATTTTTAAGCTTAGCTTTAATAGACAGAAAAGAAAATCATTTCAATGTAACTGGTATAATTTTTAATACAGTACAAAATAATGTCTGGTAACATGTTTTTAAATTTACGTTTTCTTTTTCTTTCGTTTCTTTGTGTTGCTTAACCCATCTTGACGTCAGTAGCAGAGTTGCTTATGTTTTATTCAAATTTGAGTTTAGTTGCATATATGAACTAAAGTGAGTTCAGCCTTCACTGGA
The DNA here is from genome assembly GCA_903632075.3 of Acanthosepion pharaonis. Classification (NCBI taxonomy): domain Eukaryota; kingdom Metazoa; phylum Mollusca; class Cephalopoda; order Sepiida; family Sepiidae; genus Acanthosepion; species Acanthosepion pharaonis. Next base: position 911,034 of record CAHIKZ030001001.1, on the reverse strand, counting down.
TGCCCCATTTTTGTAGCCTTATACCATCCTAAGCAACACTTAGTAAGTATGAAGTGTTTTTTTTTTTTGTTTTTTAAACATCTGCTTAAAAAAAGGGAATGCTCCTGATATTTCTTTGAACATGTGACCAGAAGGAAGAAATAAAGAGGAAATATCGAATGACAAAAGAAAATAGCCGGCGCCAGAGATGACGATTCCAGTTTACTAAGCAAGGAAAATATATTCTGAAAATATTTTCTGAAGAAAAAGGAAAAAAAAAACAATTTCTTTTTACCTGTACACTGAATCCCTGTCGTAGCAGCAAATCCCTTCGGACATTTCCTTTCGGCTATAAAAAAAAGTAGTAAACAATTTGTTATTTAGCATGAAAAAAATTATCTTGTAAATTCTCTATAAAAATCTTTACTTTTTCATGTTAAGAAATTGCGTACTAAATATGTTAAATCTTGTGACGTTTGAAATATGGAGCTAACACCCTAATTAGTGGAAGTTGGAGGGTGGTCCAAAAGAATGCAATTCATGCTAAAAGTTTAGCTGTTGAACATGTGGCAATGAATGTTATTTCTTGCGAGATGTCCGGAGACGGTTTGTTTTCGTTGGAAAAAGGACATATTGGAAGTTATTGCCAAGCAAGTCAACAAGATCCAATAGTAATTGCTATGCGCTAGACTAATAATAATAATAATGCACTAAATTACAAAATCATCTTCAATATAAAAAAAAATACAGTTTAGAGAAAAAAAAAGCTGCCAGTAGAGATTAAAAAATTCCCTATAAGTCATAGAACCAAATCAGGAATTATTTACTTTGAAAATGTTATATATGAAAGTAATAATAAAACAGAAAAGTGGTTGTTATGACATTTGGGTAAATATTGATATACCAAATAGCTCAACTCCGCCTTTCAAATTTCAGGGATATTTTTTCATTTTTTAACGAATCTTCTAGACTAGTATATTCATCCTTTTTTTTTCTTTTTTTTTTTAATAATTTCACCCCAAGCAAGGCAATAAAGCCACTAAGACGCAGGGCGGGGGGTACAGAGTATAAAAAATAAGAGAAAAAGAAAACATTAAAGAGAGAGAACAATAATAATAAAAAAAAAGGAATTAAGTCAGAAGATAACGATTGATATTTCATTTAATTCTTTTGAAGACCAAATTTGACTGGAAAGTAAGAAGCCGGAAGAGAGTTCCACAAGCGAGGGATGCGAGAAAAGAAACTATTAGTATAAAACTTACGGTTACATCTAGCTATTTCAACTGTAAAATGATGAGACCTAACCGCCAATCTAGCACCACGCTTAAATTCGTCAGAACAAATACCATGAAAGTATTTATAGAAAAGATACAGGGAAGTTACACTACAGCGGTGGGAAAGTGATAGAGGCCGTGGTACCAGATCAGGACCAATAACATTGCAAATGATTCTTTGGATTTTATCAAGAATCTAAATACATAACAGAAGCACCAGATCATATGTGACGGCAATATTCAATGCATGGGCGAATGGAAGACTTATAAGTATGTAAAATAGATTCTAACGAGAAAAATCGTTTAACACGACAGTGAACCAGCTTTCCTAGCAGGAGGCCTAGCAATTGATGGGTGGTAGATATCATACCATAGTACAAGATGGGCGGTAGATATCATACCATAGTACAAGATGGGCGGTAGATATCATACCATAGTACAAGATGGGCGGTAGATATCATAACATAGTACAAGATGGGCGGTAGATATCATACCATAGTACAAGATGGGCGGTAGATATAGCTGGGAGAAGAGGTGGGTTCATAAATTCCCCAAAAGATATTTACGCGTAAATGAATATAACGAACCAGACTTAAATTAGAACTTGGCTCTCCGATTTCCAATTCTCAACCATTATCCACATGCAAGCTTACAGCACCTTGTATTTCCAAGTGCTCACCCATCTGGGTACTGACCAGGATTGACGTTACTTAACTTCATAGTTTTTAATTTTTTGAACTCAAAATATCAGGTGATATTCTTGTCGCTGAACTTTTTTTTTTTTTTTTTTTTTTTACTGAAATGCAATGATTGAACCAGTAATGAGTCTTGTCTAGTATTGACTGTTACTTACAATCCGGAGGACATCGTTCGCAAGGACTTCCCCAAGCCTTGCCCAAAGTTCCACAGCATTCTGAACGCAAAGTGTCTCCTTTGATGTTGTCCTCGCATAAATTATTGCGAATATTCTTCCAGCAAGTTCCACGACGATTGTCTGAAAATAACAGAAAAATCAAATGAAAACTTTTAATGATAGCCATTAAATACGATATAGTAGTTATTAAATAGTGATAGGATTTATTTAAATGCTGAAAACCTATATATAAAAAAAAGCAAATTCTATTTGTATTTTTTAATCATTTCACCCCAAGCAAGACGAGAATGTAACTAGTACGCAAGAGATTATAGGGAATGAAAGAGATGATTAAGAATAGGGAGGACTGAGGAAAGGACAAAAGATGACCGGGATTTAAGACAGAAGATGGCGATTGACGTCGCATTTAAATTTTTGAACAGGGGAGAAAGTATACGGAGGGTGATTCACAGATAGGAGAAATGAAACTTGGCGTCGAAGTGGCAGATGCATTTAGCTATTTCAACAGTCAACGGGTGGGGCCTAGATGCCAATAAAGTATCACGCTTAAATCAATGTAGTCGAAGTACCTCTCATCAGAGCAGTTGCAATGAAAATATTTGTAGAAAAGACAGAGGGAAGCCACGCGACGTCGGTGAGAATGTGACTGAAGTCGTGATGCCTGGTCAGGATCAATTACATTACAGATCCTTCTTTGGATTTTGTCAAGAATCTCGAGATGTATAGTAGGATCACCAGACCAGATATAGCAGCAGTATTGCAATTTACGAACGAATGGTAGATTGTAAATGTGCAAGATGGATTCTAACAAGAAAAACGTTATTAATCATAGACACTAGGACATGCCTCGACTCTTTAATGTGATTGAGATAGATCATTAATTTCAAATAGCAATCAGGATTGTCTCATTTGACAAAGTATAATTAAATTATTATTTTTTATTTATTTTGTTTTAAAAGTTAACCATCACTTCAGGCATCATTGTATTCTCTAAATGTTTCATTTCATTTCAGGTATGGATCTTCATTTTCTCAGTTTATATATTTTGAGATTTCAATATTTGAGATTTTCATGCCATCAGGAATAGACTGTAATTTGCAAAGATAGATAAATAATCCTTTTATTCAATGAAAAAAAAAGTAAAAAGAGTATATTATACATCTCTAGTCAAAAATCCAGATCAAGTGAACGAATCTTTGTACTTAGTAAATAACTATCACTTAATAATTGTGAATAGCATGCCAGAAAATGACACGCCAAACGTTAACGATCATGGTGTTTACTAAATTACTCAGTTGCAAAGATCAACTAGACTAGCTAGCTCACCGATGGATCACGCTGATGCTTGGTTCAAAACAAATTTTTGAATCAGAGGAACAAAAAGAAAATCAGTACTAGACTTACCAATGCAAATCCTTGCACTGGAATCTAAAACAGTTCCGGGGGTGTCGCACTCGCACCTGAAACTGCCGGCCAAATTAACACAGTTACCGCCGATACATGGAGATGGGGCCTGAAGACATTCGTTGATATCTGAAGAGAAGAGGAAAAAAAAGTCTTAATTTTGAAGTGTAAAAGAATATTTTCAATCTTCTGTTACGGATACAATCTATACGCCCAGCATAAAACAGCATTACAATTATGCGCCTATCAGTCAGTCATTTATGTGCGTGATACACGCTTAGGCGATCATGTATCTTTCGATACATGACTGACGAGTAGGTTTGCCATTTCTTTCTGTGGTAGACCAGTTGCTATCCAAGGCTATAGAACCCGGTATGTCCTGCTACTTACCCATAGGGTAATGGGGAAGAAGAAAAGGATTCATACCCTCCCTAAGGTTATCAGCACGTAAGTGAATGTAATAAATTCGACTGGAATTCGAACTTGGCTCTCCGATTTCTCAATCCGAGCCGCTATCCATTATTCCACCGTAAGATATTTCGGGAGTAGATAAATTTCTATTTTTTTTTAATCGGTTCACTCCAAGCAAGGCGATAATGACGCAAGGGGTTACTGAGAGTGAAAGACAATGAAAAGATTTTAGGAGTAACCGAAAACCCACTCCTAAACAGAAAACAACAGATAAATCTACTCTTGTTAAAAAAACCTTAGAGAAGTGTGAACCGGGTGATAGGTGGACCAAATTACTCCTAATATTGCTAAAAATAAAGCAATGTGTTATTATTCTATTTGTAACAACATACTTATGTGAATCTGGATTTAGTTTTCTTGTATCAACACAATCTAAAATCGCCTGAATCTACAAGCAGCCTAACAGATCGCAGTCAGCAAGAAGATTCCACGTCTTGACAAAACCATAAAAGAGAATCAGGAGCAAAGAAATCATTATATTTTATATTCAGCACCTTTTGATGCATTTTACTGTTTACACTTTTGTAACTGGGCGTACTTCTAAGTCTTTATAAAATTTAGATTGGTTGCTGTCGACGTATATACATACGTTTCCAAGATGTCGTTCCCTAGCTTTTATATTAGAAACTATGGCGTAATTTCATTACATTACGTGCTGGGGGCGGGTGTCGTTTAGCTTCGTCTGTACTGTAGATTATTTGATCAAAACCAAAATGATGGCATCCATGAGAAATCACCGTCAGCGCCTTTGTAGTCATTTATTTCTAGTATATGGTAATTTCCTGTTTTTTATAAGATGGACGAGCACAGACAGGCAATAATGCAGGAGTTTAATATCAGTTTAAAGCACATATATATATATATATATATATATATATATATATATATATATATATATATAAACAATATATCGGTTCTTTTTAAGAGAACATGGTTATATATATATATATATATATATATATATATATATATATATATATATATAGCAGTTATCGCATTAAAATCTAATTGCTCAATTTATAGTTACATTTTCACCGAGTTAAAGTTGGTACCTCGAAATGTTATGTAAAAGCAGAGCATCCCAGGAAGAAAAAGGCCCCAAATTTGATAAAGTTTTATCGTTAAAATGTTTGTTATTAAGATGAAAGACCAAAGTATTTTTGTTTATTTATAGCTTTCTTTTTTTTTTTAATCCTTTTTAGCACGTTCGAAATTTTGGTTAAAAATCTTTTCTTGCACCAGCAGGCTGACCAAAGATTAGTATGAGAAATCTAGCCTCTTTTTTTTGTGTAAAAAGAGCACAATATTTTAGAAATTCATGCAAAAATCAAATAATTGTCAGATGTTAATTTAATTTTCAGGACTTATTCCTAAATGAATGATATTATTTTAATGAATTAATTTTTTCTTGGTAGATAAATATATATATATATATATATATATTACATTTGTAGTAACAACTTAATTTCATGAAAAGTCTAGAAATTGAAATTTCAGCCTCTTCATATTTATATCAGTTAAAAGCAGGATTCCTATAAGAATTTAAATCATCAATTTCTTTTTGTCAAAAAAACGCACCATTTACAGAAAATCTGCTCTGATCGTAAAATAAAAAAAAAATGCAATTAAACGATGACATTATTTAATCAGAAAAGATTTTAATTGCTTTTATAAACAAGATATATTAAGAACACTATTGTTTTAACGATTATGATAATGAATTTTTACAAAATTCTTATTAGAAAAATTAAGTTTTAAATCTTAAAATTATGTATTAATTTTAGATGATAGCCTTTTAGATGATATTTAGTTAAAACTATGTTTACTAATCATAAATGGAAAGGCTTAGTGCAAATCGTCAAAGACCAATATTTTAAAAAAGAATTTTGAATATTTTTGTATGTGTATAAACGTACCGATTTTTGTAAGTACGTATGACCATAAACAACAATCAAAAAATAAAAGCGATGACTATAGTAAATTTAAGGCTAACATTTCTAAAATTCAATAAAACATTAAATTATGGAGAATATTTTCCTAAGGTTTTAAGCTTTCTGAGTACTTAAAAAAATTAAATAAAAAAGACGCTCGCATCATTTTCTTCAATTATGTTTTACAGATAAAGTCTCCATAAAACAACATTAGATATCACGCTATCAAATGCGTCAACAGTGTCGAGTTAAAAAAATGCATTTTTGCGATATTTTTAACTTAAAGTAAATTTGTTTAAAATCAGATTAATTATACTTTAAATCAGCTAATATTCCTCAAATAAAATTTCGGGAAGTATATTTTATTTTTGGCAGATTTTAAATTCATTTTAAACATTAGATATCGCGTTTTTTTGTGGATGTCCCGAGTTAAAATCTTATTAGTTTGATTTTGTTTTTTTACCGATTTAAACTCTTTAATCTCCAAATGTGACGTTATATTTTTAGGGGTCATGAACATTAATCGAACATTTCCTTGAGTTGTAGTGCATAAAAAGGCTAAGAACGCCTGCTATCGCGCAACAGTTAAGCTAATCAAGCAATGGGTATTTCACTGCAATAGCGAAGTTTAAATACTCATGGACACTGTGCTGGTGTGAGGGGTAATATTTAATAGGCCATTATGACGATACCGAGTTCGAATCTTAGTACGCCATTCTAGAGAACTAGATGCCAGTGGTCAACCTCACCACTGAAATAAGTAGGTGTTCAGTCAGTTAAAACTAGGATTTTAGACACTAATTTCCAAGCCAATCAGTCATCACCATTTGAAATATCACCTACTTCCAAATTTATAATCAAACATTATTTTGTTTTGAAGGGATTCTTAGTTGGTAAACAATTACTGTACACCTCTTCGTTACAATCAACTGAGAACAAAGATTATAACTAGAAATACCAATTATCTAAAAGAATATACCTACCTTCACACATCTTGGTAATCTTGCTTTGAACAAAGCCAATTGGGCATACACATGTATAACTTCCGGGAGAATTTCGACACTGACCGCCATCACAGACTTGCTTGTTTTCGACACATTCATCGATATCTGAATATGAAACGAAAAGTAATCAGATGAAATGTCAAAGGAGAACAATATTGGGTTTTACGAATTTTTAAATTATATTTCACCAGATACTTAATTATTTTCGTAACGAGAAGTAAAAAATAATTACTAACCAATGCAAGCTTTGCCTGTTGCGTCCATTTTGAAACCAGGGGAACAAACACACCTGTAGCCCATATCCAAATCTTCACAGGCTCCATTTTCACAAGCATCTGGATACATGGCACATTCGTTTATTCCTGAAGAGAAACGAAGCGAAAAATATGGTTTGAAAGTTGATTTGGTTTGGTTTATTTTGTTTTACGGCATATCAACATCGATGGATTATTTAGTACAGACAAGATTTTTAGAATAAGTTTGCATGAAAAGAATGTATTCCTTGTAAAAAATCAGTTTGTAGGTCAGGTTTCGTTGACGTATTTTTGTAAAGATATTAATTTTTTTTTCTTTCAAGAAATGTATTGCTGATAATTTTACTGTAAAAATCTATAATACTTTCATGGTGTTTTGACCCCATTTTTTTTTGGAGTGGGGTAACTATTTACCCATAGCTGTAACCCTAACACGTGCCACCACTCCGGGTCGGGGTGGACCTGAGAACAACAGCAATTAGTTTATCAAACTCGGGGACGTTGAAAGTTGATTTTTCCGCACAAGAGTACAAATTTACATTTGTATCCCAATTTTTTTTGTTTTTTTTGTTTTACAAATTTATTCCGATAAAAATAATCGAGATTCGCGAAATAGAAGACTTCAAAATCTATGCGGAATATCTAGGTTCTTTCCCCCCGGATAAATCAGTATTGAACATACAGTAAAGAAATAACCAACCGGCAACGTTTAACCTTTGTACTCGCAAAAAAAAAAAAAAAAAAAAAAAAAAAAAAACAAAAAAAAAAACAAAAAAAAAAAAAAAAAAAAAAACACCCCCCCCAAAAAAAAACAAACGGTAAGTAGAAAAAGGTGGTTATTCCCTTGACACTGATATTATTATATACACTTTTGATTCACTCGGCAATTTTTATTTACAAGTTTATAAAAATGTGAACCAAGTAAAATGCGATATTTATTATCGGTCATTAAATAAATTCGAAAAAAATTTATTAAAAAATTTATACCAAATTAACAAACTAAGTAAACCTATGTCAACACAATATTTTTTTATTATTTACCATTTTATAAATAAGTATTAAAACGTGTTTTTTATTCAATCTAATAAATAAATAGTATTTAATATCTTTGTTACCAATTCTCAAGAATAAAGAAAATAAATCTATTTTCATACAATTGGGTTTTATTAAAATTCTAATTATCGCTTTCTTAAAAACAAACACTGTCGAAGGAGTGAAAAGAGTTTACAGTAATGGCGTTGTCAAGAGAAACGAAGTCCTTTTGATACACCGTTTTTTTTTTGCATGAACGAAGGTTAAAAAAATTACCAACCGGACTTTTTAAATCGATTCAATATCAGCACTTAACAGAAAATGGAAACAGTTCCTTATTTTTACCAATTACAAAGTAATCCGAGGGACAAACGATATTAATAAGTGACTGATGACTTAGCGCAAAGGACGCTTTGTTTACAGGTTTTCTAATCCCTGGTTTTGCAAGTGCGAAGTGAAGAATTAACTTTTATTGCTTTATTCTTTGCTCAAATATGAATAAAAGTGCGCATATCCAAAGTGTTATCGCATCTGGTATGGACGCGAAAAGCCTTTATTAATTTTGGAATAGTTTATACTTCATTCTTGTTACTTTTAATTAAAACTTTCCTGTTGATGAGGATATCTTTTGGATGCATAAAACCCAAGGAGTGAACGCTGATATTAGAGAAATAAAAATATTTCAGAGATGGAAAGAACATATCGGAGAATTCTTCTACAACGAAAGAGAACAACCGGTAATTTGTAGAAAATATTGTCTTCAGTTCAATAATAAAGGATGTTTCAATAACTTGGATCGATTTTAAATATGAATTAAGTTTAAGCGCCCAGTGACTTCTTTTTTCTTTTAGATTTGACGGACATTTTGGCGATATTATTTTTGACACATAATTGTCAGGACTTACATAACATGATCCAATAGGGGAATAAATAAATTTTCACCAATTACACTGATTTATTTACTGCTGACTTTGATCAGTCTTAATGAAACACCCTTTAGTATTGACAAGTATATTCAAAATGATTGTTATTGATCAACATGAGCAGATCTGTGAGTAATAAGGCAGTATGATAGTGTAAATTCAATGCGTTTTAGCGGTGTGTACGAGAATCACTTTGAGTATACAGAGCGATACAAGAAGCTTAAGACAAAAGTTATACCGATTTATTAATGGTTCTTGAACGATGCGAAACGGTAAAATGCCTGTAGTTAATAGATCTAAAGTTCATTGTTAGAATACGATAGATAGCGTTACAATACGGTAGATAGCGAGGCCTTAAAACCGAAGATAATTAAAAGGTCGTCATTGAAGTTTTCAGCGTTCTCGGAGCGTAACCACTTCGCCAGCCAAAATAGCAGCCATTGCACTGATGCAAAAGCTAAAACTTCGAATGGAAGTTTACATTAATTTACTGAAAGAAATGAAGACCAGTTAAAGTGATGAGGATGCAATTGATTCAGGTTGGTCATGAGAAAATAAGGACAGAAGATCAGATGGACGTTTGCCACAGAAGAATACCGATCATGGCGACGTGTAGTCACATCAAGAAATGAAAACAACAGTACCGTTGTTGGAAACTTTGACTATCAACGGGTCTGTGTTACATCAAATAATGACCTATGACCAGCCACCAACAGAGACTACGTCAATGTCAGTTTGGTCACAGAAGCTTCTGACTAGATCATTGTTGATTATTTTCTTCTTTGCCCTATTGCTGTTTCTTATCACAACTTTTGAGGCTGAATGTATTCCGACTATTAAAACGAAAGCAAAATATGGATGTGCGGAGAGCGCAACGGATATTGGCGTGAGAGCAGAGTTTAAATTCCGGCCTAATTAGCTGCGGGTATTCAGGACTCTTTGGTTCTGGGTGGCAATCAGTCTAAGAGAAGGAAATTTTGAATTCCAAATTTTGGATAAGACAACAGAAAACCACTCTTAAAAAAGCATTACAATTCACAAAAGAAAGGAAAATGTGGAGAAGCATAATCACCAACATCTTTGATAGACATGGTATTTAAAAAAAAAAAGTCAAAATGTTAGCATTGGCAATGATTCATTTTAACTGAATTTATGGCAGAGTTCTTTTTTTTTTTTTTATACAGGACGTCCATTTAAACATGAAAAATTTTTCGGTTTATATCAGATAAACTTGCTTACCTCCTCCATTGCCATTTTTGCCAGGTCCGTGTGGGCAGACTGTTCTGTAATGTGGGTCTCCAGATTTTGGACAGACCTCACAAGGATAACCCCATCCATTGTTGCTGTTATCTTCCATACAGCAACAGGTTGATTTGGTTACGGCGGTAAAAGAAGGATTACTACACTGGCCACGGCGCACCTGAGTATAACATAAGCCTCTTCTGGTATCTGAAGAATTAATATATTTAGTCATAGAAAGAAATGAGGAAAAAGAAAGTAGAAAAAATAAACTGATATTGTACACGGTGTCTGGAGTCTTCAGATTTATTGGAAAAAGTTGTAAAATGATAAAAATAAGAAAAAAGCTTTTATTTAGATAATTTGATTAACACCTTAAATCGTATACAAATAAATGATATTAAGGATTCGGGCGTTGTTTAATTCAACTATACAAATATTCTACATAGAGTCAAAAATCATTTCCGTTTTTGTTTACCAATTTTTATTTCCCATTATTAGCATTGACTTAACAGGAAACTCTTCTATACCATTTGATTAAAATTCCGCGAGTTTTGATGTGAAAAATATTTCGACGAATCTAGTCATCATTAGTGATAATTTTCTTCAAGGTAAAAGGTAATAATCGGTTGGTGTAATTGTGTAGGTA